>JAUZND010000187.1:0-14331 GCA_034780555.1 Coelogynopora nodosa | reverse complement strand
CGCGGGGGTGCCTCCTACGTGTCCTCATTGTGAGGAGGAGGAGGAGACTCTGGAGCATTGGCTCCAAGAGTGTCCGGTGCACCTTGGTCTGCGGCTTCGGGTGTTTGGGATGGGGAGGCCTCCCTTGGCCGTATTGGCGGAGGACCACGTGGCGGTGGCTTCGTATCTGCGGGGGCTTCGGCTTCCCTGACGTGGGTCCCGACTGAACATCAACATCAACAACAACATTATTTATGGATAATTATTTTTAATTACATATACTATATTCTAAACAAGCACGGAACTTACAAAAGCCTGTGATATTTCTAGTCGACATATGAAATATTTTCTTGAATATTTAATATGAATGTTTTTATCGGTTAGTAAATAATTTATGTGAAATAAATGCGTCGTTTATCCATTAAAAGCATTAATTGCTGACAAAACACCGCCGTTTTAGGCGAATTCAAATAATGCCTCTTTCTATCATTTAAATGCTGTTTTTGTATTATGATAAAAAATTATTTCAATTTGTTCGAGGTCGATCATTTATTTCGTCTAATTATTTGTTATCTAGATTTGTTATTTATAATGTGCATCAGAGAGGGTAACAATTAAATAAAAAAATGTTGATAGCCATGAAAGTTTCAGTTGAATACAAAATCTAACAAAAAACAATCTTAACAGACAACATTTTGAAATGTCTAAAAAAGCATGTGTATTTGATTCGATTCGATTCGTATCACATATTACATCACAATTAATTAAAATTGGTTATCATCATTGCTAAATACACTGAAGCAACTGGTTAAGTTTGTATATAATCATATCTGTGGCGCATATGATCTTCAACACGAAAATTATAGTTGGAGATTAACATATTTTTAATTACACTTCATTGTTATAAATGTTTTCTTAGTTTATAAAATGTTAACGATTCAAATAGGTGAATTGGCGGGTGACAGTGAAAATTTGTGACATATTAATAAACTAATCGCAAGCAATTATTTATCAATTTATTTCTTAAATACAAGGTATTTATGTGAGATATGCACTGAATTGAATAAACCGTTCTGCTTAGTTTGTAAACACAAATCACTGGTTCTCACATGCAAGATATTATGATATCATGCTTATGTCACATATGTCGCGAACATTCTCACATACAATTAAAACATTTAAGGGGGACGTCATGCTATAGATACGTGAGCAAACCTTGATAAAGTAATAAAATGGGAAAAACACAGTTTAAGTTTAATATTGGATACTTACAATCAGCTACGAAAAAATATAATTTTATAAAGATATAGATTATATACTTTTAAGAAAGATAAGCAATGCAATAGTAACATACAGAGGATACAACTAATCAAACTTAATATCAAAAAGAATTTAGGCGGAATTAATAAATATGTTAAGAGTCGTACGTGTCAGATCCCCTACCTAAATCCGACACTATGTATAATTTTTGCCGAATCTAAAGATCTACATTACCTTATCAAGTTATTTATTATAAATTAATTTATATTTACCATTAATAAATATATGCCTATTATACCATAAATTTTTTTAATGTATACAACCATTTTACTTGAACTCTATACTGGATAGGAATCAATCAACAAGCTTTGCATACTTTAAAAATTTAGTCGACCGATATAATGTACACTTGACCAACAGCGTCGGTTTACATTGACATCAAAGGTTTACTGTGTTGTTCATTTTTAGTTTGTCAAGAATTGTGTTACTTGTGGAATTAACTTAAATCAATTGAAGTGTGGCATAATATGTTAAGATTAATATTAATTTGCTTAGGTTTAAGGATAAAAGAAATACAATAGTAAATATTATTCAATAATGACAATAATTAAATACATATTTAATTAAAAATAGGTTTGGTACATAATAATGAAATTCCTAACAATTTCAGTACTTTTCACTTGATCTTATATGCTTTTATAAAAGTAACTATTTTTTATTATTATTTAAAAATTTATAAATCTAAGTAAGTGTATAATATATCAGTTCAAATCATCTTAATTAATTGATTAAATATAAAATTTCTCGTAATAGATAGGTAGCTTCCAGGTTAGGTCATAGCATAGGCTACATTGTGTGTGCGGGCATGTTTAGAGTTCATTGAAGACGTGAGTTGATCACCACTTGAGTCAACATATGTTAAGTAGGCGAGGTCAATCACCTACCTCACAATATCTCAATGATTGCTTATATTAAAACTGTTTCATACAATAACTTGGCATAGGAATGGCATCTGTTAATACGATACTATCCGGTCACTATAAATTATAACTGATGGATCACACAGCAAACTATTTATTCTCACCTTCTCCTGTGATCTTCTGAACAGGCGGATCCAGCGACAACGAGGAATGGCATGCGCATGACTGCGAGATGTCAATCCGACAGAAATTTCTGGCCGCCTCCTTATATGACTCGGGATAAATTTGTGTGGCTCAAGAAGGGAATTCTCTGTAAGTTTGAGATTTGTTTGAGACATTTATGTTAATAAAGTTGAAAAATCAGAGACTATTCGCAAATGTTACGGAGTAGGATTTTGAGTGATATGTTTTGAATAAGGCTAATGTAGTTGACAGTATATATAAATGATTCTATAATTTTTACAATATTAGCTAAATTTATTTTAAAATTTTTTGAAGGACACAATTTTTTGATTTTTGCTTTGTTCTTCTAAATAGATTGTCTTTCTACTGTATCATTTTTGAAAAATATAATTATTGTTTATAACAATTACTAACCAATTTATAATAATTACTAACAATAACAAATTTGCGACATATATTGCTGTATTGACCTTGAACTTTTTTCGCTATCACTATTATTAGAAATTAGAAATTACTGATTTAAACATATTTATTTACGTACGTTAGGGTTTGTCGGGGTTTGTTCGTTTTGTATAGAAAGTATCTTATATACTTGTAAGTGCACATTTAGATAATGAATATTTTATTTTATATCTCTTTATAAATATATTATAATTTAATACACGTGATGTCTATATATATATTTGTATTATACTCAATATATTTCAGTGTTCTTATAAGTGTTACTCACTATAATATGTCATACTGATTTATTAAATCTTTTTTATGTATATACTTTTTAATCATTAAACTTTTTTATATGATTTTATCGGAACGAAATAATTCAAGTAATTATTGTGATATAATTGATATTATTAATGTAATATTATTAATAAATTACTTTAAAAACATGTGTAAATAACCGTTCATTTAAATGTTTAAATTATGTATTTTACTATGGGATAAAGTAAATTTACTAATAATATTTACTTCATTATTTAGAATATTCATGAAATATCATGAACATTGTTCGGCATTTGAAAATATTTTTTATTATTACATATAAATAATGAAATAATTGAGACATAGGCTATACAGATATTTATACCTAAATATTATAGTTCAACTAATATAACTTCAAAGTGTATTATTATAGTTTACACACATAATTATACTTAACCTGTAGCCACCCGGTAACACTAGGGCTTGTATTAAACTTGCCTATCAGCTTACGCATTAATTACTTGACATTTTTAAGATGTCATGTGTAACATTGTGCTCTTATTTATCTTATCTTTAATTGTGTAACTTAAATATATTGGCCAGCAACAATTCGACACATAATATCGTGTTTATACATGTAATCATCTTCAAATCACGTTTTAACAACACATTTACACTGGTAACCATGCCAGGGGTCTATTAGACTTTCAATAATTAAACATTATTTCTGTTTGGAAATCAATTAGTGTAATACATTGAAATATACATTTTATCATAAATAATTCAACAATAAATTATAATCGGTATTTATAGTCAAGATAAATATACTACTGTATTGTACTACTATCAACGTACTACTTTATGTACTACTTTATTACATTTTAATATACGTGGCAGTTAATCAATTAATAGAACGTAATTAATAATTATAGAACGTCAAATGAATATACATTGTATGTACAAAATAGAAAAACATATTGAATACATTTGAATGATTTATTCAAACGTAGAGATAGTCTTACAAGTAAGTCAAGTCTAATTGCGCAGCTGTATGCACAAAACTACTTCGCCTAGGCTAATCATACACTTTACCATCGCATCATATAATTATTATATTATTATTAATAAAAATTAGGGTATATATTGAGACGAAATATATACAAAGTATAATGTAAGTGAGAACAAAAGTAATAAATATGAATAGAAATTATTTAATTAAAGTATAGGCATATGTATTATTATAGAATGCGTTAACATTGAAATTTTTTTAATGAGGTGTGACTTTCCCTATTTTTACATTATATGACAGAATAGTTTTCCGACTAAGATTTTGTACTGTACAGTATGTTTCGCTATACAATACAATCAACCATTAGTTATCCAATAAATCATAATAATTGAAGTTGAGGATTCAATAGGTTTTACTAAACTTTCACTGTAAGTCGGTCTGTTGCTATATTTAAAATGTCGTTCTTTACATTATTAAAAAATGATAATTTTTGTATTTCTCCTTCATTATTTTCAATTTGAGGAATCCATTTGAGGAACCAATAATTTACATATTTATATGATTAGGTATTGCGTCATTCCTACTTTGATGATTCACTTATTATATTTCCTGAGCGAATTTGCACTTTTCACAATTTTTGAGTAATTTTAATAAATTGCTCCATTAATTTTAACGTAAAGCTATCATTTAATTTTTTATAATTATATTGCATAAATCAATTTAATGCTAATTTTGTTTTTACTATAATTAGTACTTTTACTGGTTTCATTTAGGAAACACCTTTTGCACCCTCTAACATGTAACTTATATTTGGGCTAATTATCGTTTCTATATATTATTTTCAGTCAACAAATTTTTCACATACACGTATATTTCTTTACATATATGTACGTGGAATTAATTAAAAAAATATATGAAAAGGAAAACGAGCGAGTTCCAAACTGCGCATTCCTCACCCAACGTCCAGAACGTCCATGAGAACGTCCATGAAAAAAGTAAATACCTTTTTCGAAAATCCAATAACTGACGCGATCAAGATGTTCCGCCGAAGCAAAGTTCTATGCAATGACGGAAAAACTGTCAAATCCTGTGACCTCAGAGATCGCTCCATTATAAACTCAAGACATTTTGATAAATATTAAATGTTTTAAATGTATTTTAATTTAAATAAAATTGTATTTACCTTTTTCTATTTCAGAACATTTCTAGCTATTCTATCTGCAATAATTAGACACCAAATTATCCGAAAAACGATTGATTATATTTTATTTTGTTATACTTTGTAATCCTAATAATTTGCTATGATCTGTGTTTTTCTATAATGTTGAAGGTATGCCCTAAATATTTTGCGATCAATAAGTTATCATTGTGTACTTAGCCATATATCATAAACACAACGCTTTGTGGATACAATCTGTACATTTTATTATATAAATGTTTCTAATGAGAACTTTTTTTCTTTCTTCTTTTTTGGTGTTTTTAAATGATATATTTTGTAATTGCACAGTTGATTTCAAGTTGATTGTGAATGTTCAATGATAATAAATTGAACAACTTTAACGGTGTCTGTGAATCTTTAGCTTTGTATATTGTATACTGTCGTCCATGAAATATATACTTATGCGCTCATGCAATCAACACTTATTTTAATTATTCATATCAAAGGAGAATAGTTTGGAAACATTAAGTTTTATTCAATCGTATTTTTCAAAAATGAATGCCCTGACAAATGATTATTATTGGAAACAATATAATCAATAAATATATTATGATTAGTGCCTCTAAATTTTAATATAGTTTCTACGTAAATGATCCACCTAAAACTGTTGAGTTTACTGATTTTGATTGCATTATTTATTGTGTACAATTTTGATTATTTAAAAAAAAAATTAAATGAATAAATTAAAAAATATTTTAATAATTAATTTAAATTTTCAAATAATGTCTCACTATTTAGCCGATTATTGTATATAGTAATTGATGCATACTTTAAGTCGATATTGAAGTTACATTAATTTCAATTAAAATACAAATATATAATCATATCATTTTGATATAATCAAAAATAAAATTTAAAACGGTAAATTATCATGTTTGCTAGTATACACATTAAATTATGTCAGTGATTAGTCCATGTTCTATCCTACATCTTTTAAAAATCAACAAACAATCTGCTCAACGAATGAAAAGCTTATAATAGACTGAAAGAAATGTCATATTTTCATTAACTAAGTTGTGATACTAATAGCCAATTAGATGTTATCAATTTATTGTTTTGGTATAAACACGTACAACAGGCTAGGCTACGATCGCCGGCTACTCTAGTAGAATTAATATGATTTTAGAGTTAATTATTACCTGGTTTTGTTTATTAGATAACCCCAAAAATGCATTTGAAAGAAATGTTGCTATAACTACACATTTTAAAGAGAAATTCGTTATATTTGGAATTATTATATTTTAATGTGAATATCATCTGATTGCCGGCCATGATTATAACCTAACGAAATTATGATCCGATCAATATTAAAAATAAGTCATATTACAACAAGATCATATTGAATATCATTATTAGTATAGAATAGTTGATATTATCCATTCTGATTGCATATTGAAATGCATTTAAATGTTATTTCCACATTTTTATAGTGTAGCAAAATTAAAATAAAAAATTTGGAAATGTTTAACTCGATGTTCTATATTCGACCTATATCTTAAATTCATTATACAGTTTTAATATCATTATCACTGTCTATTTATACTAATGATTTATATGAATTATTTTTTAATATATTATTATATTGTACCCTCCATGTTAAGGTGTAATCATGTTACAGTTATTTCTATTTTTATTAATTATTTCTACTAATTTTTTTATATATTATGTTAAATTTATAAAAACGTTGTTTTAAATAAACAAATTGGTATCCATTGCAAAGAAAGTATTTCACTTTCTTGGAATCACGCTAAAAATGAATAAGTGAAGCTTAATAGGCCTAAAACTGAATTATCTGTTACTGTTTCCGGATATTATAATGTTGCCATATTTCTACAAATTAAAAAAGAAATATTAACGAAAATGCATGGTTGATTATATTTGAAATATATAATATTGCCCAATAACGATATAACTTGTAATAACATAATAAAACCGTTTTATATTTATTTTCAGACGTCTTACACAGATAAAGGACCCAAGGTGAGTGAACACATATTGTATATACTCCTATTTTGTCAAAATTTGGCTGAAGCCTATCGTGAACCGAACCACAATATTCTTAATCTTCGGGGGCACAAAAATAATCAAAAGTAAAAATTGATAGGATACGGAAAAACTCAATAGGACTATTTTGGACACACATATATAATATATATATATATATATATTATAAAATAGTATGGTAAGTATAATTCTATAACATAAATATTATAAATTTAATTAGCAATATGATGATATAAATAAAAATTGTATTAAACTCCTATTTTAAGAAAGTTAAAACAAAAATGTAAAAAATAGACCAACGAAATATTTAAAACCAAAGCTCTTCATTTTAATTTGCTACGTATGCATCTATAAACTTAATAATCTATTGGTTAAACCAAGGAGCATATTTTAAGAGCAGATTGACAAGTTCTTATAGATTTCTTGATTTATTCTAGGAATATCATTTTTGATCACTTTTGTAACGGAAGTATTGATTGAGTCGTTGAGTAACTCCAGAGAGTCAATCGAATGGTTAATATTAAATAGATCGGCAATTAAATCGTATGTGAAATTATTAATATTGAGAGATTTCCATTAAAGAAAATGAATGAATCCAATTGTTGATTTCCATTTATATAAATAAAGATTGCACATAACTAATGAGTGGTCGCTAATGCCATAATCATATATAGAAAATATAAAAGAAAGAATACTACATATAATTAAATTACACAATAAAACTAATTAACACTATACATAATACTGTTATTTTTAAAATTTATGTAAAGATTTTTTTCTATTAACGTAAATTGGAGTTTACTTGAAGATAATTCCGTCCTAACAAATATGACAATTATCTGATGCACTGCAGTAACTACATAACATATAAAAATGTACAATCAGTATATAAATTGATTTCTACACAACAAAGATATTTTTATTGTAAAACATGAAAACCAAAAAATACAATTAAAAAAGCAATGAAACCCCAAATTACTGTATTTTGACACCTATAAATATTTTCTTTATTTCTAGATTATATGTATAAAATTGAAATTTTTCACAGGTTTTATTGCGATCTAAATATTTGTTGAACTTTAAAAGAATCATTTTGAAATTGAAGCAAATTAAACAATCCTATTGTATTTTAAATGTTCAGCTATTTAAAAAATCTGTATTATTTTCAAGTGCCAGAAATATTACACAATTATTTCTATGGTACTGATTTATTGTGTGTTATAATTTAATTACTTCCATGCTACCTATATAAGGATCTACGAAACTTTACCAGTTAGTACAAATATATATAAATTGTTATTTCTTTCTTCCATATATATATAATAAAGTGGACATTATATATTTTTAATCTTTTCATACAATTTTTAATATTCGACGAAACCGAAGTTTAGTGTCCTAAATTCAAAAACTTAGAAAATATATAGAAGTCCATAAAAAATAATTTATCAAGTAAAAGTAATGCAGAATATGCTCACAAAGCGATAAAATTATATCAAACATTAATAATGATCTTAGCATCTGAAATTGTAAAAATAAAATTCCGGTAAATTTTGGTAATTTTTTTTATTAATATCATATATAGCAGACAGACTGCGTGCGCAAACAACACATACAGTACCCGGGGTGGTGAGGAATTTCGAAACATAATGGTAACAATTAATAAATAAAATAATGTCTGATACATTTTTATTTCTTCTTGAGCGAATTCTGTATTACTTTTATTAATAATATTGCGAATTTCTAGTTTTACGAATTTTAAAATATTAGGTCGCTATGTTCTATCTATATAGCCGGAGTCGGGCGTGTTCAAGGCCTTCTACCAGATCACCTTCTGGGTGGGCAACGCCAAGCAGGCCGCGGGACACTACTGCTCTCGAATGGGATTCAAGCCCTTCGCTTATCGGGGCCTGGAGACGGGGAGCAGAGAGCTGGCCTCACACGCTGTCAAACAGAATGATGTTAGTTTTGAGGGCCAAAACATTTTTTTCTTTGTTTTGTGATTATTTGCAAAACATAGATATTTTATGTTGTCTGTCATTAAATGTTAGATGTTTTGAAAGATTTTTTAGTTGTTGTTACTTTTAGCTTTGATAATATACATGTATTTTCACTGATAGTTTCAAAATAATCGGTTTCTTCCAATTTGTAATTGTTTTGTTCTTTTAGTTAACGATTGACATAACAATTTTAATTATTGTGGCTGGCGCCATAGAGCAATTTCATAATAATTTTGTATATTTTTTCGTCTAAATAAATATACACAGAGAATGAGATGAAACCATAGACTTGAACTATTTAATGTCTTTGGATGAAACAGACGAAATATCTATTTTTTAAGGCTATTATTTTGAAATAATATTTGAAAATAACGTCTAGTATACATATGTAGCATAAACAAAACATGTTACACGTTAAGATTAATCAAATACAAATTTTAAAATATTATTTTTTTATATGTACAATTCAATATTTATCACGAATTTCCTCGTATTTGTAAAGACAATTAAAACTCTTTATTAACGGCGTAATATCACGGTGAGGTCTATTGGGCATTTAAAAATTTGCGAACTCTTGTATTATCATAATGTTTAACTTCCCATTAAATATAGTTTATACGCACATTCTTATGAGAGGAAAATTTCAATGAAAAGCATCTAAACATTTTTTTATGTAAATTATAAATTGTTTCAGGTAATCTTCGTGTTTTCAAGCATGCTGCTACCAAACCATCCAAAAGGTTAGTTTGAAAACCAAGTGCCATGTAGAATAGTTATTTTAGCGTTTAGTTACATGTAAATTAAAATAACTAACTAAATATAATCAATTTAATAAAACTAACTAACTAACTTACTAACTATACAATAAATAAATTAATTCCAAATATATTAAAATAATATGTATGCTAAGATTTCAGTTTCCAAACATACTTGTAGTCTGTTTCGGCAAAAGTACCATTGTCTGTTAATTTTTATGCTTGGAATTTATAATGGAAATTTGCAATTGGATATTCATATATTCGGAATTTATACCCGCATAGAAAGGATATAGATTTCCCATAATAATACGACTTCTATAGCGGATTAAACATGATGTTTAAGATAGTTTTAATGTCATGCTGACAGCTGTTAACTCAAATGCACATATTGCGCTATATGCACTATATATGAATAGTGAATTTAACTGAATAAAAAACAAATCAAATTGTGCAAAAATTATTATGGCAGGAGCGCTTAAAATGTAATATGAAAAGGTCGTACATTACTATTTTTTGATGTTCTAAATTTGTATTATTATTACACTAAGGTTTATAAATAACACAATATTCTTTAAAACATATTAAAATTTATTCTCTGACTGCAGATGCGAGTATTGGACATCTTCCTGAAATATACGATATTACAACATATAATAATTGTAAGTGCTTTTTAATATGTAAATAAATCCAAGGTGTCTTATTTTCAGAAATCGGTAATCATTTGCTACAGCATGGCGATGGTGTCAAAGATGTTGCTTTTGAAGTTGAAGACTTGGACAGCATCTACAAGGTTCGTTAAATAAATCGAATGAAGTAGAAATAGAATAAATATATTATTTCTAACATTATATAAATATACTTCGACGCTCATGCGGGGCCAGGTTTCAGCCTGGGGATCACTATGGAGCCCTGTGTCGAATCGTGCTCCACAGCCAAAAATATTGTTAATCCTTTAATAAACAAAGTGTGAGCTTGTGTTTAACACACCCATAAACACAGCATACACATTGCATTACAATAAAATTCTAAACGAAATTATAAATGAATATTTTTTTAATGTATTTGTGAAAAACACTATTATCATTTTTTAAATTATTTTAAAATAGAAAATCTCTAATTTGTGGTGATTAAAAATACTGACATTATTACTTAGATTAATAACCACGAATATGTTTATATTATATAAACTAATATATATGGCAGTTTTGCACTATTACATTATAGTTATTATTTTACTGCAAATGTTGTAATCTAATAGTATTATTCAGGCAGTTCATGTTTTAGTTTGTTGACGTTATGAGATTGTAAATGACACAATTTAATGTCTTTTAAAAAACTAAAAAACTATGGCATTACATTCTACTTGTGAGAAAAGTAAGTAGTATATTTATTTAACGTATAATATTTTCGTTCAGCTTATATGCACATAAACCAAAATATTGTAATTCTTCATTGTTCCATCACATAGCAATCAATATGAATTATATGATTACTTTTGAACTGATTGTATCTATCTATTTATTAACATTTTTATTTTTATTAAAATTGTAGTTTAATACTTAATGGTCAATGTAAATAAATACATTAAAATAATAAATAACTTTTACAAATTTTTTCTTCTGTTTTCTTTGTATTAGTATCTAAAAAACAGTAAAACACAAATTATTTTATACATTATTTCACACCAAAAAAAGTAATTCTAAACGAAAATTATAAATATTTTAAGAACTGATGCATATATGTAAACGATTGTTTTAATCAAATAAATTTTAATTCTAAGGAATTTAATAATTTAATAAATCTGTATACACTCTAATAAAATACAACATTCTACTTACTTTTCGGACACTTTCTATTGTGCAGTGTTTACAAAAACTTCCTTTCTCTCTGTCTTGTTCTAATAATAATATCTTCGTCGATGCCGACAACTACATTATTTGAGAGTGTGACAAAAAGTGTGATCCTGTATATCGAGTTATCTAATAATTCTTTTTTACGAAATTACTCTACAATGAAACCCCAATTCTGCTATTACGCTTAATTGTTTATATTTTTACTTCCGATTAAATACAATAATGGATCCTACTTGTTCTGGTCTTCCAAAGCGATTTCAGTGATATCTTTATGATCTGAAGAGTGTCCTGCTATAATTATATCAAGAAATACAGATACTTTTTCTTCTAATAAGAAATAAATTTCACTAATATTTTAGCATTTTGTTTTATTTACTAAGTGCATGCTATAACTATTCTTTAAAAAAACACAAATTATCGTACTTTTATGAAAGCTAATATAATAAATAAATAAGTAAAAACGCAATTTGTATTGTTTTTTTATAAATAATAACTTTTATGAAAGCACTTTAGTTAATAGTTTATATATGAAATGTATCTGTAGAATATATATTTCAATGATATTATTTTACATGTCTTTTAATTATTTTGTTATATATTCTAATTGCTAATTATTACGGAAATCATAATTTTTTCCCACCTCTGAATTAAAAGGTAAACAGATATCTTTTCGCTATTTCTCTCTCTCTATCTCTCTCTGTCTGATGGTGGACCAGTGCAAGTAGCCTATCGCTTTAGCGACATTGAGTGAATATTGTTTCGATGATTTCTCTCTTTCTCCCTCCTTCCCCCTGCCTACTTCCTCACCCCTGCATCAAGCGAGCACTGGAGCGCGGAGCGGCAGTGGTGCGTGAGCCCTGGACCGAGACCGAGGAGGGTTTGGGGTCAGTGCGCTACGTTCAGATCAAGACCTACGGAGACACGACACACACCTTCATGGATCGGAGTAAATTCAAGGGGAAGTATCTTCCAGGCTTTATTGAGGTGACCTTTCCAGACCCGTTGGATTCTCTGCTGTGAGTGCTCTATTTGTGAAGTCTCTGAGAAGCAGTCATTGTATCCGAAAGTGTTTAATTTATTGATATAAAACACAATAACGTCAAATAGATAATATATAAATGTAGCACATAAAAGTTGTGTAATTACAAAGAAGCATCCAATGGTTTGCTACTTTTTGCCCGTTAAAAATTATGATGCAACGTTGTCATTTTTAATGTACATCGTTCATATTGCTCATTAAATTTAAAATATAAAATCGGGTATCTATAGTGTAGTAAATATAAACTATTGTATTTACTGTAGTAGTAAATGTAATTATTTTTTAATTTAAATTATGTCGAAGCATTTTGTAATTATTTTCCGTTTATTTCCCTTGGTTTCAATTAGTAGAAAATATATATTCCTATTCCAGACCTGAAATTGGCATTCAATTTATCGATCATATTGTTGGTAATCAACCCAACGATGAAATGGCCAACATTGCAGATTGGTAAGAATATTATTTACAGTAATTAACCTATAAATGTATATCCTAAACACAGTAAATATAAATATCATACATAGTTTGAAATTATGAAAGCTTTCAAAGTTGCTAATTATTGATGTTTATATATTTTTTATTAAAATAATTATATATTATAGAATTACTAATTAGATTTTTTAAGATATTTGAATTAACTATCTTAACAAATCTACTTTCTAATTCCCTCAATCTTTTAGTCTACTACAGTAGTTCACCAATATTTATTGTATTAATTGTATTATTTTTACTACATATTCTAGTCTTTCTATCTTTCTTTTGTTAACCTCAACATCAACCTCCGTTCATTATCTCTGTTCACTTTTTAAATTTTCTATTTATAATTATATGTTTACCTTTCATTAACAAAATACCTTGCGCCTGCTTTTTCACATATATTTCATTCAAATTCACTCACTAGCTCACCATTCTCTCTCTTACTCCTCATGTCTCTCTTTCTCTCTCTATTATCATATTCTGACATTTTCTCCCTTTCTCTCCCTCCCACCCTCCCCTTCTCTCTCTCTCTCTCTCTCTCGCTCTATATCTCCCTCTCAAACATTCTTTCTGTCTCTATCAATATAGCTGTTTGTATGAACGTATTTATCTGTATTAATCTGTCAGTTGTTGTATTTATCATTATTGTGTAATTTTTATCATTGCCCTGATGAAGAATACGAAATCTAGATCGGCAATGTGAAAGTTTTTTTTTTAATCTTATTATGGAATTTGTTTGGTATCCTCATCGCGAAAGCGATTTGAGCGTTTTTTTATCTCTCTCTCTCGCACTCTCACACATTATTTTTGTCTCTCTCCAATATAGTTGTCTGTCTGTACGTATTAATCTATTACCTTCTCTCTCTCTCTCTCTCTCTCTCTCTCTCTCTCTCTCTCTCTCTCTCTCTCTCTCTCTCTCTCTCTCTCTCTC
>JAUZND010000186.1:0-14331 GCA_034780555.1 Coelogynopora nodosa | reverse complement strand
GGGAGGGAGGGAGGGAGGGAGGGAGTGCAGGCCCGTATTTAGAGACATGCGCACCATGCGCGCGCATGCCCCTCAGGATTTCTTTAAAAAATTATGTACGTATATTGAATACTTTGTGAATTAATTTTGAGAAGAAGGATACACAACAAATCTATGAATATTACGAATATAATCTATTTATAGCAAGCATATAATGCTATGTTGTAGATTACCTATACCATGTATCTGATATAAAAAATAAAATACACAAAAAAATTCAAAAATGTTAATTGTTAAAATTGTTATTAAAAACCTCGTGTAAAGACCTCCCCTCTTAAAAGTTAGATTAGAGTCTTAGGATTATAATTGTATAACGAATTCATATAGCTTTTACATTCATTTATATGCATTCTAAGATTTAATCTGTTAACAAATTCGGCGCGATTTAGAGGCTCGGTTTCTCGCCTCGCGATACCACAGCGGATAATGTTCCTCCTTTTATTAAGTGCCGCGCATGACCCTGACAAATTCCTGCATACGGGCCTGGAGGGGAGGGGGGTTATCATGCACAAAACTGGAAGCTGGAACACGAACCCGAAACGTGGATCCATCCGGTGGCTTCAACAGCTTCTTCTTCTTGGACGAGGAGGAGTCCCCAGTGGAACCAGCCGACCCCAGAGATGATGACGACGAAGAGGAGGACAACTCGTCGTCTTGGCAACCACAGGCTTCCATGTTCTCCCGCGATGACTCCTCAATCCTGCCGGTCGCCAAACTCTCAAGATATGACTCTCCACGGCCGTAGTTGTCCTTGAAGGGTTTCAAGAAACATTTGAAAATGTGTCTTAATGAATGTTATTTATAACTTCTTTCAATTATTTAGCCAATTTAAACTTTTTCTGAATACCTCTAAAGAGGTACTGAAAAGATCCCAAAAAACAGATTTAATGTTATAAATACATATTTCGCTGCTACAAGGTCTAAGTGGCCTAAGCGCCATTTTTTAATTTTTTAATTTTTTTTTCATAATTATTATCAATATTATATGGTCTAACGTGTGTCCAAGTTTTGGAGTGATGTCTTATTTCTATAAACAGTTATTATGTTGTAAGCGACAATTTCTGGTTGAACCCCTACCAGGACTATTTGTTGTATTTAGCGACAGTAATTTTGTTGTATGCGACATTATGGATGAATAGAATACAAAGTATATTTGTTGTAAGCCCTATTATTTTGGAATTGATACGACAATTGTATTTTTTATAACTTAAAATAGAAATCTAAATGTTCAAAATTAAACTATAGTTTTTTGCTTCTCCTGAACAAAATTGAAATGGCGCTTAGGCCCCACATAGACGTTGTGGCAGCAATTTGTAACTAATTCAGGTTTTAATAATCCAAGAAGCGGCCAACCTTGGACGACCCCCCCGACGGGACCCCCCCTTCCTCGGTACCGACGGTAGCTGAGTGGAGCTCGGGGGCCGAGGTGCCCAGCACGGAGAGTTGCGGCTGTCGAGCGGTGGAGGAGGAGGAAGGCCCCTCACAGGCCGCTGGTTCAGTCACGTGACGTCTGGGGGGGTGGGAGAGAGGGAGGTATGGTGACAGTGGACTGGAGATGAAAGACGCTAAGACTTCAATGTAAATACTGGACATGCGCTTCTGATAATAAGCATACGAACCAATCAATACAACGCATATTGTGTTGAAAATATTAACCAATCAGGGCATTGTTGTAAAATTCATATTATGATTATCTAAATTTATGCGTTTTCTATTAGTTACTAATATGTTTCCAAAATGAATATAGTTAAATTACAACCAATTCATCGAATAGATCGTTTTATAACGAACACATATTGTATATATGTATGATTATTATTAAGAGTCGACTTGTCGTAATGTTTGTAAATTGGAGCCGAAAAGCAGTAAACATTAGTGTTAAAAGCATTTTGAAAACGTCTATTTCGATTATTATTTTCAACAACAAAAAAATATGATAGTTGATGGATTCTAACACCTTGATATCATTAAATAAATATATATATATGGGATTATATTTTATCACTATATAAAAAAAAGCTTCAAAAAATACAAACTGCTTTTAATCTTCAAAAGTCTACGCCTATACTGTCTGCACAATACCAATTATCCAATCAAAAGTGCTGACGACATAATATGACGACTACAATCAATAATTCAATAGAATCATTTGTGAA
Organism: Coelogynopora nodosa; assembly: GCA_034780555.1. Classification (NCBI taxonomy): domain Eukaryota; kingdom Metazoa; phylum Platyhelminthes; order Proseriata; family Coelogynoporidae; genus Coelogynopora; species Coelogynopora nodosa. Next base: position 12,136 of record JAUZND010000186.1, on the reverse strand, counting down.
GGTTGTTCACGGAGGATCAGTGGCGTGTGCAGGGGGGAGGGGGGGTTCCTTGGGTTCCAGAACCCCTCCCCCCCTGTAAGTTGCACCCCTTGAAAATTTAAATTAGCCCTAGAGAGAAACACATCTTTCAGTTAAAGAAATAAAATATATACTACAATATGCAGTCTAATAAACGGAAATATTCCGGAGCTCAATTCAAAAAGATGAAAAAACTTCGACTTCTAAAAGAGTCTGCAGTTGTAAATCATTGACTTCTTTTTTTAAATTGTCTAATGTGAGTGACAAGCCTCAGTGCCCGACTGGCAACACCCAACCTCTGGCCACGATATCAACTGATACCCAATCTATATCATCTAGTGACACTCAACCTGTGTTTTATACTATGTTTTGTATAAGGAAAATTATACCTCTAATAATAGTGCCCCTTTTTTTCATATTTGTAACTCCCCTTGCCTAAATTCCTGCACACGCCCCTGGGGGATGTTCTGTCTGATACCACTGACATTATTATATACATGTGAAGTAAACTTGTCTGACTTTCTATCGTCACAAATCACTCTCCATAAATACCCAGGTACCAACTACAACAGACTATATATTCTTGAATAATTAAAAAACTCTAATCGCCATTTTGAAATAGCTAACAAGTTTACAGGTGTGATGTGATAAAATCGTTCCTTGGGAAACACAAAACAAGTTCTATAAAATTGATTGGAACCATCAGGCAAAATCAGCTCACCAGATAGAAAGAAATGAAATAAATCAGAAATAATAAAATATAAATCAAAAGAAAGGCATTTTACAATTTGTACATCTTTTGTGTTTTGCAATCGATTGGGTTTTCTGCTTTGATTTTATCATATTGACACTATAGCAGCACTAGTCACTTTTGAAACCTACTGTACCCAATTGGTGGTGGGAAACAACTTGAGGGACCAACATTTATCTACTTTCTTCGTCAATTTAGTATTTTGTAGTTTCGTTTTTTCCTGTGATTTCATATAATATATTGTATAACTAGTTTTTTAATTATACTATATAGGTAATCTGTCTATATTTTGATCATCATGACGCCATTATAATTATTAGTAAGCGCTTAAAAATTGTTATCTTAAAGTATGCAAAGTAGTCATTTTTAAATTAAAGTTTTTGCCCAAATAGAAGGTTCACTAGTTTTTGAAGCAGACAAAATGTCTTAAATATACTGTTTTAGCTCATTAAGAGTCATCTATTACATAATAATATTTTGCAGTATATTCTATGGAAAATCATGATAAACTTAGTAAATTATCGAATACCGTTGTGTCAATTTTCTCCTTATTGCTTTTAGGTCTTTTCCCCTTGTTTTCCATATAAAACTTCAAATAACGCTATTTGAAGTGTACATTTTTATGTTTACAGCATTTTATTATTTGTTTCTATGTTCAATCATTTGGTTAGTATTGTTGTTGTCATTATAAAGTAACTTAAAAACTTGTTGTTTATAATGTACTTTGTTAGATCATATAGGCGGCTATAGGCTTAATCATTTATGAAAAGATTCTCAAATTTGTAATGTTGACAACAAATGTTTAAAATATGATATATGTTTTTGTTTATATCACCGTTTATATATCATATATTTAAAAAAATATGAATAATGAATATATATTTACATCTTTATTGTTCTCACTTATTTAAAAAATATATTATTAGGGTTAGTTGTCTTACAAAAATGATTTGAATTTTAAAAAAGTTCTATGTATAATTTGATTTAAGTAAAACATTACAATACATACACTAGTCATTTTCCGAAAGTAAATTATAGACAAATAATATTTGTTTAATACATATTTTGTTATTTTAGTTACACTTATTTTCTAAAAGGGATAAATATATGGATGCTAAAAATGTATGTAATTTTAAATGGGTTCATAACTATTGTAATAGAAAATAATGTTACGGTACACAGATGGCATTATTTAAACGAATTTTGTAACTAACCTTTTTCCGCTTAACCTGTAAACGTATAGCTTATATGTTATATTTTATTTTCGTAAAAAGCTATTGTTTTAGACTTTTGTTGCAGTTTCTCTAATGCAACTATATATAAGTGTTACTGAGATTGTGCACAAAATCAGTAGGTCTACTATGTTTTTAATCTGATATATAAAAATCATAACAACTAAATTAAAAAAATTAAATAGACGACAACATCAAAATGTTAGCCACTACTTCGAACATTTTTATGAATATTGTGATTTATAAAAGTTTCAAGGCATAACTATAATGTAGTAATGTAAATATCTAAATTTAATGATGTACTTTTAATTTTTTTTTAAGTTACAAGATATGTTCCATAAATTTATTTTAAATAACATTTATGAAGTACCTAAAAACAAGAAGCGGTTTGAACAAAACCCCATTTATCGATACATTTATAATAAGTGATCATATATATAAACTCTAATTATAAGTACATATTTAATTGAACGTTTTTGAAAGCCGTTATTTCTGGTAATCCGTAACCCATATATGTAATAAATCATAGATATAGCAAAATGAAAAATTATCAATAAATCATTTAATTTAGCAATTATTTAGAGACTCCTCCTCTCTTTCACAATATTAATTTTTTAATAAAAATAATATAGTCATATTTAAAGTGATGTTGTGATCCGTGTTGTTTATTTTTAGCATTGTGTCGTTATTATTAAAGTACCCTAATCGAGTTTTTTCAAAAGAAAAATTAGTAAATTTAACTAGTAAAAGATAGGCAAAAATCAAATCGATTAACATAGAATTTCTCCTAATACAATTTTAAGTTCAATGTCTTCTCTAGAGTTTTTGACTGAATTATTGATTCATTCATTTATCTGATCTCTATGATTGAAAGACACACACACACAAGTGAGAATATAAATAAGAGGATGAATTAACTGTACATTTACACGAGTCATTTCATAGGTCAAGCAGCCAAAACTTATTTGTTTCTATGGTTTTTCTCCTTTCGGACTGACAAAAAATCGTATATGTGACGAGGCCATGATAATTTTGTTGCTATATATGTAAAACTCACAGTAAGACAGTACGTATATTATAGTCGTGACAGAAAATATAAGCCATTTTATTACTGTGTCGACTCCCGACAAAATATTTGAACTTCTGAAACATATTTTTTGATTGCCTAATCAAAGGTTCGAATAGGCTCATGCGATTGAAATAAAATGTAGAACTTAATCTCTGTGACTCTAGTGAACCAATATGCAGATGTTTAACTCGATCAAATTTTGAGGAGAACATCTCTGTGTTTCCATTTTATATTGAAGAAAAAAATAATATCTGAGTTTCAATTATTCTATATTTTGTGACGACCTTTCAAATGCGACTAATTTTGTAGTTTTTTGCATTTTTTATTGCAAGGCGACGTGGTCTATTGATAGTTAGTACTTTACGCTGAATCGAAAAATATCCTTGATTTCCAAAATGGTAAATGTGATTAAATCTATTTTAACAGAAACAGCGCGTTATAAAAAAATAGTGAGCCTTCTGAGCCATAACATCGTATATTATTTGATTGTATAATAGCGTTCATTGTCCCAATATAGCGATTCAATGGCACAATAATAACATAAAACTATAGTTTCAAATGACTACATTAAATAACTATTTCAACATCATAGTAGCCGATAAAAAAGAGATACCCTTTAAAAAAATAATTAAGTTGATGTACAGTGCAGACGCTAAAATTATTGATAAATAATGTTCAGTTTAAAAAATGGTTTTTGTGCTGAAAATATACTATTTCGGGGTGGATGGAGGAAAATAAATGTTGGAAAAAGGAAAATAAACATTGATCACAGTAACATTTATATTTTTAATTAATCCTATTGCAACATATTTTATTTGTACGTTCATTTATTTATAAACAAATGTTTTGTAATTTTATCTTCATGGTCTGTCACAATGCATGCAAATCACATTTTCACTTTTTAATTATTTATTCAAAATACCCATGTTACAGTTAGAGTTATAGTTAATGATTGCATGACAACAAAATGATAAATGAGGACATAATTAAATAAATATATATATAAACATATAGCTTCATATAAAGTTTCTAAACATAGTTATAATACAGTTTTTAATGTTACTTCAGTAGTCGAGAGGATTTCGATATATTGACCCACACAAACAATTATTGCATTATATCACGTCCTGTCAAATTAAGCCAAATTACGTCGCTATAGCTATTATGTCAAACACTGATGTTTTCTCGACTTTGAAAATTAATAAATAAATAGATTGTTTGAATATATATTTATATTTGTTGGTAACAATTTATATTTATTTTAATAAATAATTTAATCCTTACCGAGTTATTTAACCTACAACATTTATTAGAGACCAATTTGGAACCATTTCAAGAATTTGGTCGGTATATATACAATATATATAAAAAATTGGTTATCTAAATATGTGCCACAATTCATGCTTCAATGCATATGGGCCTAACTATGATTCTGGCTAGTTAGATAAATGAGTAACTGCTGTTACAGAAGCATATAAAAAATAGACTTTGAACTATATATTGTATATTGTTTTATTTTGGTATAACGAACATATACTAAAATAGCTATTTTAGTGCTAATTCCTTATTGCTTAATATTTAGAAATGTACTTTTATAATTCAGTTTCACTTTATTTATAAATTAATTTTAAAATTAATATATCTTTTTTACTAAACAAAAAATATTTTAAAAGTTGTTTCTTAACTATAAAAATTTAATTATATTTCTTTTTCAAAAAATAAAATCTCCTTCACCCCGCAGCATATTACTAGCAAATTGTCTTCCTATCGTGCTTGTATAATAGTAAACATGGTTATTCTCCAATCGAACCTTTGTTGGCTTAACAGTCATGGCAAATGTGTGTAAAGGTGGCGAGCCAGTAAGACTTGCCTTGAGCCAAGGATCTGCTACCTATTCACACAAAAACATTGACTAAGTGTTGGTCTGAGTTTCGAGAAAACATCACGCTTTTCGCTTGTGGTAAAGGACATGATAGTGGACAGAAGGTAAGGTTATATTATGTATACACCAACGAAGAGAATTTCACACCCCTTGTCGATTTCCTTCCTGAGATATTAATATACTACGACTATATGGTATATATAGCTCAATTTGTCCCTTTGAAACTCTTGAAACTGGGGATAAATTTATTGTTGTATTTATTTGGCATGAAAAATGCGCTTTTCCACATTTGTAAAAGTGTCGATTCAATAGTATAAACATTATTAAATATAATAGTATATTATACTTATTAATTTCATTATTAACAATGGTTTGTGGCTGATTGTTATGTGCACACATATATTTATTTGTGATAGGACCATTATCAGTAATAAAATTCAGCATCATGTTTTTGACATAATAATTTTGAAAATAGATCAGTAAAATTATGGAACCAAGAAATATATATTTTTGGATCTGCAAATAACTATAAAATAAAGAAATTGATAATGCTTCAATCTTTTGGAACAGTATACCAAAAAGTATTTAAAAAAAAACTACAAAATCGCACACAATTTAAATTAGAACTTGTGACACTTACAATATTTATTATTCATATAAATTAGACTAGAACTATATGGAACAATTATTAGAATTTGTTTTCTTTAAATTACAGATGTGACACATACTTATAAACGTTTGTTCCTTTATATGAAGTATAGATATTTATAACATTTCATTCACGTGTTTTTCATTTATTATGACATTACTACCAGTTGTGTAAACATATATATTCTTTACTATAATTATTATTATAAAAAAATTGATTGAACTATAACATTTTTGTACCAGTATTTTACTAGTTTAAAGACTAGTTTTATATATGAAAGCGCTTTTGTAATTATATACAACATGTTTAAACATATATATTACATTATTAAATTGTAATAGGCATAATGTAATGTTTATTTTAAATGTAATCTATCTACATGGTATATAATATAGCTAGTTAGATTTCGAAAGAGCATCTGGTTCCCATTTTATGTACAACCAAACATTGCATTTGGAAAAAATAAGTATTATTATTATTACATCCGAGATTACATGATTTAACTAAGATTATGTACCCCGGGATATCAGTCAAAACTTTATCCTGGCACTCATGAAAAATACTTATTTCAAGAAAATAATTTTTTTTTAATCTTCGCTAAATATTTTATTATGATGGTAATTAATTTTTATGTGAATGTGATATCCATAGATTAATGTTTCCTTAACTGCACTTTTAGTTTATATGACATTTTAATGCCAATCGTAACCTAACCCATCACATCGTATTTAATAGGACAACATTATTTTTAACGTGATTCGTTGTACATTAAAATGTTACTATAGCAATTGTTCATAACAAATACAAAAACCCTTTTGTCAAATTCAGTAGAATCAAAACTGACAGGGATTACAATTATTCGGTACATCACATGGATCATGTGCTCTCAACCTCCACCCCATTCATGCCTACATTCATTCAATCAGCATCGAATACTCTCAACGAATCAGCAGCTTGAAAGTAGGCAAGCAGGCCTTGTGTGAAGAGACTATATAGAATCTATATTGAGGACTGTGCCCACCAAACGCGACGCAACGCGGAAGAGATTTTCGCGACGAAGAATTAATTTTAGTTCTCTCGAAGTGCGTCATGCTTTATAGACTATTTTCATTGAAGAATGTATTTCGTCGCACGGCGTCCCAGAAAAAGTTAAATGATTTAACTTCAGTTTCGTTATGTCGCGTTGCGTCATATCCTTGATGTACTATGGACGTGATACATCGCTTTTGATGGGCATAGGCCTTTATACAGAAGACCTAACAGTTTACTCCATTATTTAATTTTAATATTATTTATTTAATTGTTTAATTAATTTATTATTGTTTAATATCACTATTTAGCGTCAGCGGAACAGTCTGTACATACTGTAGTTACATAGTTACCAGTTATGATGTTGATAATTATAGAAAACAAAAAACAAATAAGACAATAAAGATTATTTTAAAATATATTTTTATACTCTACTTTTATTCCCTATTTTAATCTATTTATACTTTTTAAAATCTATTCATACTCTATTTTTTAATCTATTTATAAACGGATATATTATTGTTTTATTACAATTTTATTAATTTTTTTTGTCATTTGCAAACATTATTGGAATGTCATTTCTGTGATTTCTTGTCATTTCTAGATACTACATGCGGATAAAAACAGTCCTAAAAGTTAATACAAGAAGGTTTCGATATATTTGTCCGGCTATTGCTCTATATAAATTGATAATAACATACCAAATTAAACCAAATTAAGTAATTACATGTGATTTAAAAAAGATATTTTCGATAGTTTGGTACATATTTATATATTTTTAACTTTAAGTTTGGTTATTAGCACCATTTTCAAAATGATTAACAGTTGCGATTGAAAAATTGTTATCGATGGCTCCATATTTAAAATAGTTGGTTTGTTGGACTCCTGTCTATACCTACAACTGTACAGCTAAATTCATGCTTTAATATATAGAGAGAATTATTAAATCATTTTACACACATGTGGCGGATAATAAATGTACAATACTTGTAACTATTAATTATATAGTAAATAAAATAACGTAAATATGTTAGTTATAATATTTTACATAATAATTGCTACACTTGATTTCAAAATATTTAAGAAGCATTAATGATATTCAACGTTCTGTAAAATGTAAAAAATAATCTATTATTTATTTTTAATATAATATATATAGATTATTCCTAAATAAACTCCATGTAATTTAGGTGTTTTGAAATTTTTATTGTTTATCCAATTTTAATGGTAACAAGTGTGCTTCAATATATTACAGAATTATCGAAAGTTTATGTTACAATTTTAAGGTAATATTTTGTTGTTTTATAGCCTACCAACGTTTATTTAATTAATATATTAGGATACATTTTTATGAAACCTAATTCAATTTAATGTTCTGATAATTGAACTCCAAGCTCATACAAGACATGTAACGCTTCAGGAAATAAATGTTTAATTTGTTAAATAAGAGCTGCTAATGATTTCTTCGAGTCAAATAAAATTTGGTTGGCAATTTCGTAAATAATAGAAAGTTAAAATAAACTCGATGTGACAGCTGAGCCCTTCTCAACATTTGTACTTATGTTTACCCTAAGCCGAGCAGATTGATTAAACCAAGTATAATAACAGTAGCAACGTTTAATCGATAAACAGGAGACGTTTAACACTGTTTTCCAACAAAGTTATACCCTCAATTATCCTTTGCAAATAAAATGGTTGATATTACAGACTTCTATAATTTATTTCAACTTTTAAAGCATACTACTATACTACTAACCTTATTATTTATTTTGGAAATAAATAAATTTATACCTCATGTGATTCATACCTTGTAGTTCATAAATGGGATGAATACAATATTATTTGCCTTACAAACAGTGGTTTATTATAAAAAATGTATATTAATGTACTAGCTGACAACTTATTATAATAAAATCAGTAAAAGATACAAAATATTAATACCAAGAATAAAATTTAAAAACTACTTAATTTGGTCTTTATAACAAGAGTGACTTTTTTTATATAATTTTTTAAAAAAGCGAAATCCCTAATTTGACTCATTTAAATTATTATCGTTTACAAAAGAAACTATAGCTTCAATTTGGAAAACATTAGTACTGAAATATTTTTATTTTAAATTATAATTTCAATTTAAATTGACTACTTTATTATCAAGCTGAAAAGCATATATTATATTATTTATTGTTTTAGGCAGTTAAACAACCATACTTTTTCTAGTTGTAAATTAAATTCAGATAAATATACAATATTAGGTTCCGAGGAAAAATAATATACCTAATATTTCACTGAAAAATATTGTTAGATATATTTTTTAAATAAATATCGGTAGTTTAGACAATTTATTCAAATCAATTTATTTAAAAACGTTCCTATAGATTACGCTTTAGTGAATTGTTGCATTGTATATAATTTCTGAGCTAATTTAAACAATTACATTTTAATAAGATTTTCAAAATTAAAAAAATAACATTATCATTTCAGGAGGTTATGATCAATATATACAGGGCCTAAAATGGAGTAAAAAGGGCGCAGTTCAGCGTTGTTCAGGGTCAGAACATTAAGCAACCAGTAAATAAATAAATTTAAATAAACGGGTTTCATAAACGATGCATGTCGTTCGGTCAGATCTGTCACAGCCGTAACCAATAAAAAGAGTGATCAGCTAGTTCAAAGCCTGGCTGAAAGTCCAACATCAACTCGAAGATTGACAATGAAATTAGGCATGTCTCATATGTGTGTTTAACCTACTGTAGAAGAAAAAAATGAAGGTTTACTTTGGGCGATCATAGTACAAGCACTGGAAGATGGTGATTCAGACAGATGAACACAATTTTTAGAATTTTTGGAGATGGTGCCTGCAGATAAAACAATTTTAGACAAAGTATGATGGTTTGACAAAATGTGCTTCAAGCATAATGTCCACATCAATCGCCATAACTACGTAGGCTAATATACTCTTGCTCAAAATAATAAAACAGATAAGTAACTTATGGTAAAAAAGTATGACAAATGAAAATAAATTATGGGTATCAAATACTTACAAGTTGTTTACCATATTGTAAACAAGGAAGATAATGGTTAAAAACGAACAATATGGTAAATTAGGGGTAATTTTTTTAACGCACTACTAACAACATTCCAATTTATACCAAACAAATACATTGCTATATTGATTATATTTAGGTGTTTGAATTGCATGTACGCTCCAATCAATAAATATGAATATAATAATATTAATATTTGCATACAATTATTCAATTTTGTAATATTACTAAAGTATACTTATTAAAGTCGTTAAACTGTTAAATATACACTATAAAATAAGTCATAATAGATAAACAATTTACTTAATTATACATAAAAATAATAGCTATGCATAATTTATAGATAAATATTATATATAAACAAATTAAATTAATGTTTTTTTAAATTTAATTTGTTCATCTATATAATATCATGTATAAATAATTTGTAAACAGCTTCATTAAATTGTAGCTTTAATTTGCATATTTGTAATAATAACGTATTGTTGTTAATAAAGGATAAAAATGTAAATGTTTACTGTGACTTCTTTTTACTAGTTATTTAACCATTTTCATTGAAAAAGTAGAATTCATTTATAGTTCTTACATAATATTATTTTCTTTTACTGATTATTTGAGTTTTTTGCAATAAATGATGAACGTATAGAAAATTATTGATTGAATTTGATGTATTAAACCTATCTTATTTTTGTCCTTATAGACGTATTATACTCACTGAATAATTTTCCCTCCATGACCTTCACTTTAGTCAAGATGTTGTATTCTTATATATCATTCTATACTGCGCAATAAGATTACTAATCTTTCGACGTTATTTTACTTGCTAAACATCATCAAAGCATTTAAATCTTCATTTTATTGTCGACCGATAGTATATTTGCGAAAACTTTCATGATTAAAAGATTTTCTAATTTGTACAAGGCAAAAACACACAATAAAAACAATAGGAAATAGACATATATCCACTTACTATGTAAAATATGCAACAATATGTTAACAAACAAAACTCTTCGAACATCATTGGAAAAGTAATTAATCTAAAACCAAGGAAATTGCAAACATATATAATTTTTATTTAATAATTTTCTTATAATTATTATCATAGAAAAACAGATTTTCAAATTGTTTTTGGAGAAGTCTTCCAAGGATGTAATTTACTACGTTCCGTTTTTAACTGGCATTTTATAGAAATCTAACTCTTATAGAGAAAAATATAGAAACTGCAGAAAGCTTATTACACAACTATGACACATTCTTTAAAAAAATAATAAGCGGTGCGTATGTAGGTATAGTATACATCATTTTTCTGAAGAATTTCTGTTTAGCGTAAAGTATACAGAGAATTACATAGGTCAGTTAAGTGAACGACATTGATCGGTATACATACAAATTCCACAGTATATCGTGAATATGTTTTATGCATTGAATAGACATAAATATGCCAGATGAGGATCTCTATTGTTATCAAAAATTAAAATCCTTAGTACGCAAGCTCCGGGGCATTTTAGAGATGATAGTTTTTTCCATACAGAAAGGCGTCAAAAATTCAAAAATAAATGGCGATTTAAATTCGATTAAAAGTCAGACAATTAATCGTTCTTCTTTACCATATTCTTACAGACATGTTCTGCTTAACAACTTAAAAAGAATCCACTTTATTTGCAGCATGTGGAAGAATGGGATGTTGACATTAACACGGTGTCACTGTGAGTAGACGGGCTATCAGAAGGGAAAGACCTGATGATTTGTTCGCAGCAGATATACAGAACACAACATCACTTCTAATGATCAAAATAAAACTTTAAATTAATTTAATGATTCATACAGTGATGATAGTGAATGCGACAACGAATAGAGACAAAAGGATATATACGTTATAGGTCTAATATGTTTAACAAACTTGTTCATTTGGTATAGTATTCTGGTTATATATTTATAATAATTATTGTATATATATATATATTCTTATATATATATTGTATGTATACATACATTGTATAAGTTATAAGTACTAAATAATCTAACAAGAGAAGAAATTTACACTTATTGCATCAGTATATTTCTATGAAAGAGTATAAATGTATTAAAATACTTATTCTAAAAAACTTGGTTTATTTTAGATCCCCTCATAATTTTGATTACTTATGCAATGAATGATATACACACAAAAGGAGATTTTTTTGCTTGTATAATAAGTATAATTTATTTTTTCGCTACCTACATTTTATAAGTCATTTATAATTATTATTATAATAACACGTTTGTTCGAGTCATGGCATCAATTATTTTCACATAATGAATTAAAAGGGGCGAGTTGATCGCTTTTGTAGAGACCAAGGAGATTTTTCATATTAGACCACCATTTACCTTGTTGGGCAGAAGTAGTATAGAAGGATGCGCTCTAGATCACCCCCCCTCCGCCCACGCATTTTTTTTGATGACTCACCCCCCCCACCCTGTGA
>JAUZND010000185.1:0-14333 GCA_034780555.1 Coelogynopora nodosa | reverse complement strand
TATTTCTGATTTATTTCTTTTCTTTCTATCTGGTGAGCTGATTTTGCCTGATTGATGGTTCCAATCAATTTTATACAAGAAGCTCATTTTTATATACATACCATAAATATTAAATACCTACAATAACTGGCATTACAATGTCATAGAACAAAAACAACATAGTTTTTATATATAAATAAATATAAAATAACTAAAATCTCGGGTATGACAATGCCATAGAACAAAAACCTGTCCATTGCAGGAGCAGGAACATTTATAAGTTAAAATGTTGGAACATAAAAAAGATTAAAAATTACTTAGAATTATGTACTAAGCTTAGACTATTAAAAATACTACCTAAGTCAATTTTGTATATACGTTAATATAGAATGATGTTAGAGACGTATGTACTACATACTCTGTACAGATACAAAGTGTTTCTCAAATTTTCAAAGAAAAATAAATCGAGACAAGTAAAAAATAATTTAAAAAAAGGGTTTGTCAATTTGATTACAAATATTTTCATTATTTTAATTTAATTAAAATAATTTAATTTATTAACAAATTATTACTAACTTTAAAATATTAATGTCATTTTCTGTTAATAGATATTATCAATCCATGTAGTAATAGTTTTTTAACATTAAAATTATTATTAATTTTTGTAAACCTTTTCAAAAAAATCGTAATGTATTCACGGGATATTTTAATAATAATTTGAATAAGCGCTCACTTTAATAACATTTTCGAATGAAGTCAAATGTTTGTGTAAAATTGTCAATGTTATTGACTAATAAACAACAATACATAAGATATAATGATATAACGTCAAAATAAAAATTGAAAACTTCTTCTGAAATATATTTTCTTATATATTAAAATATATTTTCTTATATTTTCTTATATTGAAATATATTTTCTTATATTGAAATATATTTTCTTAAATATTGAAATAAGCTTAATTTACATGACTTTAATAAAACTAAATTACTTGTAAGTTTCTTTACTGGAAACCAAATTTATTCTAATTAAAAATAATGTTATAGAGAAAAACAACTCATCTCAGAAGCATATAAAGAATGTTGATGAAACAGAGTGGATAATTAAAATGAAAACTAAATTAACATTTTATAAGTAATACCGCAATAAAGCAGACGAAAGTAATAAACCAAAAAACAATTGACAAGAAAGCAATGTCCAATAATCTGCAATTGGAAGAAATTATTAACTTGACACAACGAATTGATCATTTTAAATTTTAGAAAATAATTTTTAAATTATAAAAACTCAATGCCTTATATAATTAAATAATAGCTATTATTTTTAGATTATAGTAATAGAAGAATACAGTTAGAACAAATTATGGATGAGAACAAACATCATCTCATTAAATTCGATTCTGACCAATTTCTTTGATATTGGCGCGTATTCATAACAGGATATTTAGGTTTCACTTTCGCATTTGTTATTAACTTTCATAAAAAAGGCTTTTGTGAAAACTTTCATTTCAAATTATAGTTAAGATAATTTTGAAGCGAATTACCTTTTTTATAGCGTAATAAGTTTCAACATTTTATTAAATTTCGCCTAATGAATAGTAGAGAAAGCAAAAGCTTTTTCTATGCTTACATACGCGCCAATGATTATAGGCTACACTATAATAAAAATATCAGTAATTTTGCACGTAAATATGTATAGCATTATTCAATATATTGAACTACGGATTTATATAGAAATAAGTTCTTGTTCGAATATAAACCTAAGACTAATTTAACAGACCGTCTTTTATTCATTATTAAAATATATTGTAAGATAGCAATCCTTGGATAACATATATATTATATCTTAATTATTTTCAAAATATGCAGGCTAACAATATATTGGTCATATATGTATAATACAATACAATTAATTTTATATATATCTTTTTTTTAAACGTTTATAAAAAAATTATTATAAAGAATTGATGAAATGGTAGAAGTGTAATTACAGTACTAGTTTACATTATTCAAGTATCGGTATTTTAGTATATAGGCTGTATTATATAGGTACTATATTATAACGGCCGTTTCTTATAATCAGTCAAAATTTTCAAAAAGTTGTTTTACGAATCTCTCTATCGCACAGACTCACAAATTCATTTAAAATTTGAGTCAGAGGTAGGCTGTCAGTTCTGTCCTTGTGCACATGTAAGACCATTAAATTGTTCAAACGCTGCTGTCCCATTGAGGAGCGGAGATAGGTTTTAACATTATGGCGCATTGCGGAGAAAGATCTTTCGGAAACTGCATTAGTAGCTGGCATAACAAGTATAAGTTTGACTATTGTTGTGAGCTCCGAAAACATCGTCTTGCTTGTTTCAACTGTTAGGTATTCGATTATGCCCGACAGATAAATTTCCAAACTACTGGCTTAAAATATTATAGAAAATAAGCCAAGCAGTGTCTCGAGAAATGCTGGGTTCAAATCATCTCCAAAAAAGGTACATTGGTAAAAGGCATTTCTGATTGGTAATCATCGGCTCGCGCTGCCTTCAGTAGAAGTTGTTATGACTGACAATACTTTTGATATCATGGTTGATCAAAACAGGTAGTGAGACATGAAATAGCATTGTCAATTACTTCAAGGTAAAATTTTCTGAAATTATCATATGGTGTAACGGGGTAATCTCCACACGAATTGCCTATTTCAAATCTAGTGGGTGCTTTCCGTTTTCTATGTAATTTTGGATCATCAACTTCCATACGACTATAGCTAATTGAATGCTGTGTTCCCACATGACATTGAAAGTTTCGTCAATATTAAGCATGCTTTGTAAAGTTATATACAGTCAGCTTTGCTAAAGAAGTGGAGCAGGCATGCAGGCATGGGCACAGTTGACACGTGCCCAGTTCTAAATATGTATGCTAAAAAGTGTATGCGGTCAGCGTGCCCGCATTCCAGACTAATTTTCTGCGGGCGCGCTTGCCTTAATTTGTAGTATGGTATTGAGATATACACACACCATAGAGAATATTTTCTCTTTTCTCTATGACACACACTCATACTTTGGCATATGAAGTGATAGTAGATACATGATGCTTTGGTATATCATTATTATTATGGTATATATAGGTAATGCGTCTGAGAGCATTTTTAAAAGGGCGCGCTAAGGCCCGAGCCGAAGAAGCACGATGCGGCCTGCAGGCCGTAGCCGTTTGCTACGGGCCTGATGACAGTGGCACAATGCATAATTATACTCACCTTTATCAGACTTATATATAACCACATCCTAAAATGGCGCTCAGTCAGATTAAGAATAAAAAAATCCTACTTTCATCGTATGGTATCTAAATATTAGTTAATGTATTATATTTGTGGATTTTAAAATAATATACACAATAATAAAAACATTTAAAGATTTGAATTAAATGGAGAAAAATCAAAGCATTTAAAAGTTCAGGTCAAATCGAGTTAAAAAAACAGAGTCCCGTATTTGTATCTTAGACTTCAATTCGCAATATGAAAGTCAGTTTAACGGGATTTTAACTAAGGTGACAAGGATTTTAAGGGAATAGTCATTCCAAAATTAAAGGGGTTGGTTAAATTAGGGTCAGTTTAACGAGAGTAAATCACAGGGGTAAAACTTCTTATAAAAGTTGAATATCACATACTATGCATGAAAGAATAAAATTTTCAAGCAATATTTGACAATCTCTTTTGGCAATCTAATCTCAGAAACATTTAATATTTATTTCAGAAATAACATAAACTTTTTAATATATTGATAAAGTATAACATAAATTTAACAACTATAACCTACTACTTTTTAGTAAGCCGAAATTTGATTGGTAAAAGCGTTTTAGATACAATAGGCTATTTGTTAAAATTATACTCATATATAGTACCTATATTATAATCAGATTAGTATGTAACACTAGCAGTGCTGATACGATGCGGCCCAAAAGGATTAAAAAACCGCAGGTTGTACACAATATAGGTTGTATGTTAATTAGAATCAGCAGTCTTCACATAATATTGAATGTTTGGTATTTTGGCAGTAGGTTAGTAAAATTAAAGAATGATTTTTTTTAATTTGCAGTTTCTTCTATAGCTTCATGATAATATGCAAAAACCCTATTAAATAAAAAAATTGCATATCGCAAGAAGACAAAATATCGCAGCTGTGATTAAATCGCAGGCAACACCAGCACTGTACTAGTCAAAAATATGTACTAATGAACTGCCACTCAAAGGGGTTAAATCACTAGAGAATACACATGAAAATGTTGCTGTCAAATAAATGCAGATAGATTTTCAGAATTGTGACATGCTTATTTGGTAGACTGGTGATTTTTTGTCATTCATTTTATGGCATTTCATTTAAGTTGTAATCATATTTTATAAGGTTGAATACACAAAACAATTAATCACTCTATTCAACAACAGTTATCAATATATAACAACATGGAGCCAACGCCAAATATAGCTATTCTATATAAGATTAAAGATTCAGAATATAAATAAATAACACATTTTTATAGAGTATATTAATAACAAAAATATCGGAAATTACACGCTAAGCTTATACCAACAATATCCACATAGATAATGTAATAATTAAGTTTAAGTATAAAATAATGTATAAAGAAACTAATAATACATCTGTACATTATAAACAATAAATTATTTAGTTTAAAGAGAAGCAAAGCGATTTCTATAACTATACAGAGCGAGTCGATTTAGCCTTTTTCTTCTCATCAAGTGCAGCTTTCCTATTGAGAATTTCTTCATCTCGATCTAGCAAAAACTGAGCGTAATCATCAGCGTCTAATTCAGGCACAACTTCTATGCCAATATTATGGGCAATTGCAATGATCTTTTTGCAGATGGTTTCGAGACTTAAGGTTTGATTATATGGATCCTCCTGTTTTAAAACAGCAATCTCATAGACGTGTTTCAAGGTTATTTTCCCTGCAACCTCGTGACCTGAAAAGCAATATAACTGAAATTAGAATAATCTAATAGTACAACATATAGTTAAACTTTATGTCTAATATCTAATCGCAAATGAATGCAATATTATATATGAAATAATAGTGATTATATGATATAAAATCATGAAATCAAGGTGAACTGTAATAAAAAATTACGAATAATCAATTAGAGGGAATACGAATTATTTTAATATAATAGACAATTTTAAGAGATGCCAAAGGAGATGTGACCAAGCTACCACACGTTTCATATGATTAGTTTTTGCTGGCAACAGATGCTTAAGGACGTAATTTAGTTAAAACATCATCAGCAAAGAAAAAATAACACGGAATTATTTAGTGATGCCAGTGAAAAATATGAATAATTTTTTCCAGATATCTCCTCGAAATTCAAGCATATTTTTCCATTTTTACAATAATTATGATATATAATTACGTAATTAAATGTATAAAATGTAACATATTAAGTTATTGTTAATGTAGCTAATTATTGTTATTTAATATAATTATAATATAATTATATAATAAATTATTAATAAATATATATAATTATATATATAAGCTAATTATAATGTAGCTAAGTTAATGTAGCTAATAAGTACATAACATAAAATTAAAAGTACACTAATTATTCTGTTGTTTCTTCGCTACGATGTAATAGTTTTGTTAATTCTATTAGTTGAGTACATAACATGAGTACATAATTAGAACATAACAGTTTTGTTGATGTTTACATAATATAATCATCAAAACACAATATTCACATATTTGCCTCTTCGCTATGGATGTAACACAATCGTTAATAGCTCGTTTGATAACCTTTATTTCTTCTTCAATATAGGAACTTGCCCTTCGCCCTCGTGTAACTTCATTAACCAAATCCAACTTCTCACTTTGATAAGTGTGTAACACATTTTCAGATCTTTTCCGTTGCTGCAATGTTTTTTATATTTCTTCAAGAAAACGTTTGGTTGAGCTATCGCAACAGTATCTTCCTTTTTGTTTAATGCTTCTTTCAACCGCTTCTTCATTTCCTTGATTTTTCCACTTCTTTCAGCTTCGCCTTATCTTCTAACATAGTCTCTGGAGCCTATAAAAGCATATTTGTACATAATTTTTTTTTTTAATATTAAAACATAACAAATTATATATCTCTTTTTTTAATACTATAAGATTTTAAAAAGATAACATTTTCAGTATTTGGATAAATTGCGTTCAAATTACTTATCTCTATATTCCTATTATTTATTAATAATTATAATATATCTATTACAGGATTTTGAACTTATTAAGGTTCTGAAATAATTTACCTTATAGCGCGTCGAAATTATACCTGTGTGCCAATTTTGGTACGTGCTTATAATCGTTATAGTTAATTAATAATACAGTTTTTACATTGAAAATGCCAACACCTCCTATATGCCTATGCCTCCCATACCTACTAATATCTTACCTTCAAGAGCATTTGTTTACTAAAACCAAAAATTAAGCACAAAACAATGACTTTATTGATTGCGATAACAATATTTGAATACATTTTAAAATAATAAATATAGGGTCCCATTTTATGATTAATAAACACCAATTCCCAATACCAAATAGAATAATATATAACCTAACAAAAAAACTTAACAGTGATATGTACATCGAACGTTCAGTTCACTCGTCGTAATATTATCTTAAAATTACACAATATTTGTAAGACCATTTAAATAGTAAATATAGGGGACGGATTTATGATTAATAAACACCACTTCCCTATAAAAATTTTAATAATAAATAATCTAACAAAAAATACTAATTATATGTATTGTAAATGTTGATCATATGTACATGTTGACCATATGTACATGTTTACCAACTGACAAGTACATATCTACCTTGTAAGATGTTTACTAACTGAGTGTACATGTACACTCAATTTAAGCCTTTCGGCCGCCAAAATTGTATTTTCACATGAAAGTGTCATTAATTGTGAAATCCAATCAAGCTTGAGGATGAATTGAGTAACATTAGTAAAATTTCCACTATACAAGAAGAAGAGTAAAGAGTAGAAAATATTTCGAGCATATTTTGTTAATGTGATCATTTATACTTGATATACGCTACCGAGATAATCAGCGCAATTGTACCTTGTTTATTTAACCCTATACAAATTCAATGGTTTTATAATTATGATTGGTGGGTGAGAAACTATCAATTCAAAGCTTGGCGGTACCGTCTATGCCTTCAATCCAGAAGGTAGGGTAATCGAGTCCATGCCTGCACTCTTGGCACGAGTAAACTGATTTGTGATGCCACATTGAGTATGTCAAACTGTCAAAAAGTATCAATGGCCAAATTATTGTGATGTAAATGTTTGATGATTCCAGTGTAGCGTAATATTTTCAAGTTTTTTTTCAAATTTAGTTTCGGTATTAATTTTTTAAGATCGTCAAAAATATAAATGCTTGCTTTTAACCCAATCTACTTTTGTAACTTTTAAAAACTTTTTTGTAGCTTTTGTAACTTTTGCAAACAATGTTATTGTTTCGTGTATTTCGATTTTCCAAAATGTATTAAAATAATTACTTAGTTGTGTTTTGATTGGTTCTAGTAATAATCCTAGTATTTTTTATTGATTTGTGTAGTTTTGCGAACAAGTTTACAATCCCAATCTATATATTCTCAATTATTATCAAATATCACGAACAATTTTACGATTTTTTCTATCTATTCGTCAATATGGATAGACCTGATGCTTTCAATTTCCTCCAACAATAAGCAGCTGAGGAAGGTGACAACTCGGATACCGATATAGAAGATGATGATGTCAGTGAAGAGTCTGACGCGGACGGAGTTTCATCACCAATAGAAATTGCGGATGATGAAATTATAGCTAATGACGACATTGATATACATGCAGCTGGTGAACCATTCATCTCCAACAATGGGACTATGCAATGGGATCTAAATTAATACTCGCAAAGGTTAAATGTATATGTAAAAATATTTACAGTGACTGTTAAATTGTACATTTATACATAAAATTCACATATTTTGTTTTGAATTTAGTTTTTTCATAGTATTGTATAATATATTAGTAGTATATGAGTGGCAATTTCAACTCAGCTAAAAATAGATGAACCCCTCCCGAAACTCCCCCCTTCTGACCAGGACCTAAGATTTGTTCTTACTGACCGATTATGACTAGGTCAATGTTGTTACCGGGTAAATCGGTGTTAGGAATCCGAATGATGACGTCGAAACCAGTAAACACCACTGCTTTGCTGATTGCTAAGCTCCAAAGTAGACATTGCCGTGTGTAGGCAGCGAGCTTGCATAAGCATTAGGGTGACACCAACATGTCCTCACTGCGAGTAGAAGGCATAAACTATGGAGCACTGGCTCCAGGTGTGACCGGTGCACCTTGGCCTACGGCTGCAAGTATTCTGAATGCGGTGCCATCTTTGTCCATATTAGTGGGAGACCCCATGGCGGTGGCATCACATCTGCGTGGACTTCGGTTCCTTTGATGGGGATACTGCCTGAACAACCAATTACCATTGTACATCTAACTACTTTCTTATTAACAAAATCAAGCTAATAGAAATACTGACTGAAACCAGCAAAATCGGTCATTGCATATTATAGTAATACAATATATTATATTAATTAAAATTAATAAATACGATTAAACTATTACTATTTTAACTATTTATTCTTATTTGGATAATTGTAAAATGATTATTTTAAATGAGATGTGATGACTATTGGAGCAGAAACCGCACTAACAATACTACAATAAATATTACTATTATTAAAAAATACATACCTGATTCAGCTGCCCCCTTCTTAGCTCCAGCAGCCAAGCGTATGAGATATTGAAATGTAGGATGTACGATTTCAAGAGTGTAAGATCTGTCGGGCTGAAATAGTATAGAATTAAAAACTGTACTGCGAATAAAATATGTAAGGCAAATGGGTTGTTTTATAAGCAGCGATTGGGTCAAACTTTCCTCTATTAATATAATTACTCTATTGAGTAAATCAATGTTTGTATAAGAACAAGTTTTGTTTTGAGTTTTTGTTTTAAATAGTTTAAAAAAACATATTATCAACATATTTCAGATTAATACTAAATTGATAATTGTTAAATATAAATATTCTGCCAAAAATTACTGTTTAATAAAATTTTCGACACAAAAAATATATTTATAACAAATTAAATGTTTCACACCAATTTTCAAAGTATAATGCTTTGCTTTTTTATATTATCTTAAAGGCTACTTAGTACAAATGAAAGAAAGTTACACACTGAACATATCATTTTCAAATATTGTCAAAAAATAGATTAAAATACTTAGTCCTAGTTGCACTATCATGTAATAACTTAGTATTAAATAATTAATATATATACATAATGTGTATATGTATTATTATATATTAGTATTATAAATTGTATAATACCATACTATATAATACTACCGTAGTTACGGCAAGATGCACGTTCCTTCAAAACAATGGTTTGTAAAAATTAAGTATTAGTTTTCTAGCTTTTTGACTGAAACAACATGCTTACATTAAATGCAAGTGGTGTATTGTGCACTTGTATTCCCCACTATTCATGCTCCTAGAATGATATACTATTGTGTGATCGGTATATGCTTTCATAAACTGCTATGACACCATAAAAATGAGCGATGCAGTAGAGTCGGTAGTATCGATGTTTAAACCAGAAATTGTCCGTGATACTTTTGAAACATTCAACTGACAGTAAATTTATGTACACAAAATAAATACCTAATTGTAATTTTATATACTCTGTATAAAATCGTAGATCTATTACAAGTTGTAATTCTGGAGAAATTACATTGTTGCAATTACTAATTGGTAATTGATCATAATTTCGTTACCAATTGTTTAAAAGTTTGCTTAGAAAAATAAAATATATCAATAAATTCCTTTTCTATATATACTAGTAAATTATCACATTCCATTCCACAACACCACCACAAAACGAATCAAAATTAAAAATAAGAAAGAAGCCACCGTCAAATAAGCTAACAAATAATTTGTTATACTATCCAGATAGGTCAAACAAAAGGAACGTGCTATCATCAAACCATAAAGAGCCATTTTTAAAATGTTTAAAATTTCAAAAACAGCTTCTTGTACTATATAAAATAGGCGTGATATGATGGCAAATAAAACCAATGGATTTAAAATACAGACTACCAAATCCAATTAGAAGAAATGTACCTGAGGACAGACCAGATCAAAAATAAGAACATGTGTAATAATTAAAAAAAGGAAGAAGTTGACTAAACAATGCTGAACAACTGAGGATGCTCAGCGGCCGTTTTACCAGTTTGTATTCCAATGGTTTAGCACCTAATTAAATATTAGGTGTTTAATAAAAAAAAACATGGCTGTGGTGGAATTGAAGAATTTTTTAATAAGTTTACATTTTTGGAGATTATATAGTAATCTAGTAGTCACAATAAAACTAACTGTAACCAGATTTCATTTCATTTTCAAACCAAAATTTAGTTCAAATGGATTTTAACGATCGCGTTATTCTCGGTGTTTTGCGAGATATTTATTTAATTCAACTATTTTGACTATTTCATTTATATTATTATCCATTTTTGTATTATTTATGAGCACACATTTCACTTTACTATTGCTCGCAACTATTGCTTTAAGATTTTTGGCAGACAATGCATTCTCTGATTTAAACTGTGACGTTCATAGCGTTAATACGACAGCACTGAATGAAGAACCACATGATGAATATTGTCACCAAGGGAGGACAACTAAAGTCCTCTATAAACAATCCCTTCTACTACAATTACAATGGAAACACCATTGTTATTGATAGGATGAATCAGCAAAAGGAAACTTCACATGATGCTTATATGACGAGGTATATGCTCTCAAACTTAATAAAAAAAGTATTCGTAACCTGACATCTATTTATAACATAAAATAAATATATATATTAATTTAAACAGTTAATTAAACTATTAATTAATTTAAGACTAATAAATATATTTAAATATATTTAGGAGTGCATAGTATTGCTGAAATTATGTGAACATAATTATGGGCGATTAACTCCTACATATTATTTGCTAATAATTAATAAATTGGTGTTGTAAGCCACAAATAGCCAAACTATCATTGGTTATAATTATTAATTAATAAAAAGGAAGTAATCAATCAATCGTTTCCGTAATTGTCTACGTTACAATTTTTAAACTTGTATTTGTATAATACGATTAGCCTAATTACAAGATAATGTCAAAAAATATTAAAATATATATATCGTAATTGTCTACGTTATAATTTTGAAACTTTACTTTGTATATTATGATTAGCCTAATTACAAGATAATGTCAAAAAATATTAAAATATATTTTGAATCATTCCATTGTTTAATTTTTTTAATGATCCATCTAATTGTTGATTTCATTCTTGAGAAGAATTTAACAATGAAGAAGCTGGTGGAGATGATTAGTCTGCTTATCAACATATATATAAAAGGGAAATTTTTACCAGTGGCCAAGTACTTCTACAGGGTCATAATGTTAATTTTTCAACAATTTGGCCATTTATTAGACTTTCTTTAATGGGGTTTTGGTTGTGCATAATTTATATAAATCTTTTGTTAATTTTGTACATTATCTAACTTTAATACTAGTAATATTTTTAATGGTGCAAGGGGATTCTATCGGTTTTTAATATAAAACAATAATTTGTTACATTTTGTTGTATTAAAAAGAATGCTGTTTCCTATATGCAAAATATGAGCAGGTCAAATTAAAATTATTAAAAACTTAATGCATAATTTAATAGAAACCAACTCACATTTATAACAATGTAGCATGGCATAATTGTCCCTTCTTTGATATTTTGAGTTCTTTCATTGAAATCCTTACAAAAAGTTGCAAGATTTATATTTCTCTGAAATTAGAACATAGACAAACTTTACAAATAATTATTATGAATGTAGATATCGAGTCAATGAGTCATCACTACCTCTCAATTACAAGCTGGTGCAGCTGAAATTCATTCTATTTTCCGCTAATGTGTTTGTGCGCCCGCACTCGTCAATTAATTTCAAAGGTGATGAAAGTCGGTCGGAAGTTTTTTTAACGCGACCATGGTCGAAAACTCTCTAGTATCTTTTTGGTGTGACCAAAGCAAGTCACAGGTTAAAAAACCTCGACCGCGGTCAATTCCGTGGTTTTTTAACCCGACTTAAGGTACACTTTTTTCGACTAGTTTTTTTTAAACAATTAATATTGTAATAGATTTAGTTAAGTCAATATTAGGTCAAATTACAACCTTTTTAAAGTATGAAATTAGGGCTATTTAATTATATAAAAATCGGACGTTAAAATAATTAACATTTAAACAAGCTTGGTTGCGGGTTTACTTTATAACATAGATTTTTTACAATAGACAAAGTGACCATAGTTGTGTGTTTTTATTGACTATTCTAATTATTTCTATATCAGAATGAAATTGGACGGTGCATGATATTTAAATACAATTTTTTTATACAAGCTATAGAAGTATTCTACACTCTCACATAGAATATAAATTTAAAAAATAATTATAACTTAACAGGAATGGAATATCATAATGTTGAATTTGTTGATTTGATTCATCCTAGAAATGAAAGATACATATTACACGACCGAAGAACTTCTTCCTTTAGACGAATTTCGGTCATCTTCGCCTAATGCTTCTTTCACGCCATCTCCTATATCTCGTCAGTCCAGTTGAGTCGCGACTTCGTTGGCTAGGTATTGCTGGAAGAAGCCAGCGACTCGCCAACCGAAACCTTGTCTTCATCGTTTTCGAGTTCCTCCATCTTATTGTTGTCATCGTCGTAATCGTTGTGTATTTCTATTGTCAATGCAGGATTCAGCTACTCCAGTCTATCATTTATACCAGGCTCGTTCTCATTATTCTCGTTAGGTTTTCCTACTCTGATCTTCTGCCTTATACCTTCTTCTTCGAAGCATCTTTCTTGGCAACAATTTTCATGCGTTTGTAGACGTTCTTAGGCTGTAGTTCAGTCTTGTACTCCGTAGATTTAATATATTAAAATTTTGAGTTACATCTGTCCTTGCTTAGCTTCTTTACATTTAAATCTAGCGTATTCCTTTTATTTTCTATAATAGCTTTATTTTTTTTAATTAAATCTAATAATGCATTTTTAATAATTTTGTTAAACATGACACCGTACGTCTACAGTCTAAAAAAAGTAACACCAAAAGCTTTAAAATTAAACGCGTTAAATTAAAAGAGTTCCCATTTACTTAAAGAAATAGGCGTTACCAAATTGGAATTATGCATCCCAACGCGTTACTGGACTTCATTTTCTTATTGATAATTGTCATTATAAGATGCTTTAAAATAACGCATGTACATGAATGACAAAATACTGTGTAATATCTGTTATGCTAATTTGCCATTTCAATAAATGGCAAATCCTCTAATGTTTCCCTACTATATAATATTTGCCATTTACTTTTTGAGTTACATATTTAACCCTTTAAACCCGGATGAATACACTGTCGATTCATAATACATTAGGATGCGGAAGCCGGGTGAACACTATGCGTTTGAACTCCATGTACAAGGACACTGCATGGCTTAATGGAGGGGTATAGACATCAGGGAACGGGAGCGCTCGTTCACGCTAGTATAATATATGGAAATAACATATACAAGTCTGACATGTCATTCTACTGGTTCCACTCAACGCTGTCTATATGCCTCGTCAGAGATATTCTGATGACACAGCGTCATGTCTAGACACATTTTTTTACGATCTTTAGAAAACTACACGTACTTTTTTTGTTTATTTTAGAAAGGCTATTATTGAAAAATCTCTTGTCAAGTACCTCGGCAGGATGCAATTTCGGCTATATATTTCTGCAAAGAGGGTTCGCTTATAGAAATCTATCTTCTCGCAGTGACTGTGTAATCTATATCATGGTAACATGGTAGATTTTCAGCTCTGAAGAGTGAATCGCAAATATCCCAGGCACTGGAAACCTCAGTGCAAGCAAGATATATGTGGTTCTTGCATGTACGAAATATATATTTGATTTTATCATAATCATTAGAGAATAGGCCTACAGACCTGATAAATAAAGTTTCATAGGATGTGATATTTGTATCACAGTCGCAACTGTATGGACAATTTAATAAACCATTTGTCTCTAATACAGTATGAACTAAAGTATACATGTAACATATATGTATATATATATTATATACAAGAGTCTAATACACACTAAAAAAAATAACAGTAAAATGCTGTTATTTGCTTGTGGATAACAGAACTTAGTGTTATACTTACTGTTATCCATATCA
>JAUZND010000184.1:0-14335 GCA_034780555.1 Coelogynopora nodosa | reverse complement strand
GCCGGTTCAACCCTGCGCCCCGGAGCTCTACCTCCACAAGTATGGCAGAACCAACGACCCTCCTCTAATCGAGCCCTACTGAGCCCACTGCAGTCCTGCTTCTGGTGGCATACCCTACCACAGCCGGCTGCGCACCTGAGAGGCACTGTTTCTCTACGCGGCATCTCACCACAGGAGGAGCAGGCCTCACCCACCGGGCCCAGGTTTTCCTCTACATCTCCAGACCGGAGTAGCAACCCCCGAGAGTCATAGTCTGGGTTAAGACTCCCGGCGGCCGAAAACCCACGCCGCAAGTGCCCAGGAAAGGGCGGCCCCCTCGTCCGTACCTGAGAAGTCCGTGACGTGGAAGACCCGAGTAACTCGAAAACTCCGAATTACAAAACGATGTCGTTGTTGCCGGCCTTGCTGACATCGATATCAGAAAATAAGTTTTAATTAGTATGGCCAGACGTCGCTGACAAAACCGTTCTTGACGTCATTGCTTTTATCGAGAGCAATGAAATGGTAGGAGGTGTATTATAAACCAGTATTTCAGGATTCAAAAAGCTACAGAGCAATATCGTAAAGTTCCTAGAAAGCAAGAAGTCAAAGTGCCCAGATTGTTCCATACCATACGATCTATTTTCTAAAAGACCCAGAGGCTAGAATTTTAAGTTTGACAAGCTATGTCTCGATTGCTGGAAAAAACATGACTTCGCCCAAAGACGATAAACAAACCTGTCGGTGCAATTGGTGGAGTCGACCAACAGTCCAAGAAGAAACCATTGGCCTCATCATGAGAATCGGTGCATTTGACACCACCGACAACAGTAGCCAACAGAACGTCACCTCATATAAGCACTGCCTTCTGCAAGAAAGATCTGTAGAGTTGTACCACCATATCTTTACTCTCAAAGGGAGGGTTGCTGCTCGAGAACTGGATCACCCTATAATACACCTTAGAATGACGACCAAAAGAAAGGATTACAACAAATTCAGTGCCACTTTCCCCCCGTATAGCCCAAGTGCACATATAAGCAATCAAAGACACAGGTGCACAATTTTGTCTGTGGTCAAGACCTGGATTTGGAAATAATGCCTTTGAGATCAGTGACCTCATTCCTGTCCGGTATGGTATGAAAGCTGCAAATAAATCTAGCATCGAAATTGACGAGGCAATTATCATCTGCCTCCAAGGCAAAAGCAAAGATGGAAACTCTCACGAGTACGCCGTAATGGTCTACATCAGTCCAGACGCCAATGGTTTCTACCTCTCATGGGAGGATATGGTCCATCTTGGGATTAAATCAAGGAATTTTCCCCAAGTTGGTGCAGCATTCAATAAAAGCATTTCCTCTAACAATGTTGAACCCCTACAAATGTAAGCCTTTCATGTAATCATGCAGAATGTGGCTGCCCAAACGTCAATTTTCTCCAATATCACCGACAGTTTTGCCATTCCCTAGCAACCTATAAAACAACAAACTTATAAAAGAATGACTCACTGAAAGATACTTAGCCTCAACATTCAACTTCAATCAGCATCATCATTGACCCTAATGCAACACCGATAGCAGCACACAAATCTTTAACAATTTCACTATATTGACAGGATCAAGTGTAAAAGGACCTCTTACGCAATGAAGCACTGGGTGTAATCGAACTTGGCCCACTTGGGGAGCCTGTGACATGGTACCACCGCATAGTGATCATCAGAAAACGCGACGGACGGCCACGTCGCACGGTTAATCTCTTACCTCTCATCAAGCATTGTATAACCTCCTCGTTATCATCTATCATAATTCCCTTATGAGTCTTTTGGGAGACAGGATGCTTGATGAAATAACCAATACCCGACTGTTCCGCCTAAAACAAAGGACTTTTATGTGAAAATTTTGCATCGAACACTAGCCAGGAAAAGACTACTGTACTGCTGACGTCACTGACCGTCATCCATCAGGATCTGCAAATGACCATGTCATCATTGTAAGTAATGAGTTGAAAACTGACTACTACAATGCTGAAACCTCCATGATTGCTGCCATTCGCAATGACATTCACAAACTTCAAGCAGGATACGACAGCGTGTCAAAAAGGCAACCCATCAAGACTGCAACATAATAGAACTATTGACAACTGTAGAAGGTGGATTTCCTAAGAAGAGAAGCCAACTAACTCGTACTATCACTTTTTTTACCCTTCTGAGAGTATCGTAACAGCCGTCATTACGTGATGAAGTATTAGAAATACTTCATTCAGCACACCAAGGAGTCTCTGGTATGACAACCACGACATCCATGAAGAATGCTATCAATGCCATATCTGCAATAAAAATACTTCATCGCAAGCACGAATGACCTTGATTAAACCACACATCCCGACTAACCCATTTGAAGCAATCTTTGCCGACTACTTTGTATTCCAAGGTTGGCACTATCTTGTCATCGGTGACGAACTCTCCGGTTGGACAGAGATCTGCAGAGTTAAAACCGACATCATAGAGTCTGAGGCCAAAGGTTTCGGAATAAGCAGACGTTGACTATTCGGGACATTCGGGGAAGAACTTTCTAGCGATGGTAGCCCTGAGTTCACAGCGAGCGAAACTAAAGACTTTCTTCATCGATGAGGAATCCGCCACCGAATTTCATCGGCCGATCAGCCGCAGTTACATGGTAGGGCCGAACTGGCTGTCAAAGCTACAAAACGCACCTAGCAAACAATGTAAGAACATGTGGTGATCTCAACACAGACGCTTTTACATGGGCCATGTTAACATTGCGCAACACTCCCGACATCGATTGCAAATTATCCCCTGCCAAGATTCTCTTTGGCCTTTTACTCCGTGATGCTATGCTAAGAATTGAAGACACAAAACAAAAGTTCAACAATAAATAATTTATTTTAATGTGGCGTGAAGCCTAGCCATCAAAGAAGATGTCTTGCGCACTAGATTCGCTAAAACCATCGAGGCCCTGTAGGAACACAGCCATCCCCTCCCTCCTCTTCGACACGGAAGTAGAGTTTACTTACAAAACCAGGATGGGAACCACCCCAAGAAAATAGACTGAAGTGGAGCTGTGGTTCAATGTCGACACAACGACCAGTGTATTGTTAAAGTAGATAGTACAGCTTGACTATCACTTCGTAACATAATGTTTCTTCGAACATTCAAACCGCATTCAATGCTCGTCGCGGTAACCACTATGCTCAACATCACTTTGCCTACACAGCCAGTAACGTCAAGCACCTCTATCCCAATAGCCCCTCTAATCATGCATCAGTTAACTTTTCTGAACAACGATTATCTCAACGAGATTTCCCACATAGCCCAGACACATCTCTTATTCACACTGAATCACCGCAACACCTCATTGTCTCTCCTCCTTCGCATCTACAACAGAAAATACCAAGTCCCGATAATATTGACAATTGTGAAACTCCAGTGACCCGCTTTATACGAATCAAGACACAAAAGTTTGTATATGACTGGAACTTACGTTGAACCTAATCCTATATGATTAAAAAATTAGAATTAAAAACTTACGTTATCCTTGTATACGTATCGTTATGTTTTCTTTTTCTGTACAAGAAAGGGGATGTAGAAGAATAACCCCTATTGTTTCTCTTCTCTACTGCGGGATTTCGTGCACGCATTCCACAGCCGTTGAGCGTCAGTCTTTATGCTGAAGACTCGGCAGAGTTGAGATTGGTGTGCGGGAAGTCTTAAGATGGAATCGGGAGAAGAAGCTGACTCTCAATCTGAATAAGTGTAAGGTAAGTTTTTTTAGCCCTGACACCCATGAGAGTAGGTGGATTCCTAAGGTCAAAGTTGAGGACCATAGTCTAAGGTTTAATCCTAAATCTTTTTTCTTAGGCGTGATGTACTACCCGATGCAAACCTTCTGCCTCAGGCGGATAGAGTGGCTATCAAAATGGTGAGGGAAAGCCACGTCCTGGAAACGCTGAGTTGCCGGGAGTAGGAATGGAATGGTCAGCAGCTTCGGTGGGTGTACAAGACTCTCCTCTTGAGCACTGCCAAGTACTGTGGAGCGGGATGGCTACCTTGGTTGTCTAACTCGCAGTAGAGGTGCATGACCGGGCACATAATAAGTGCCTGAGACTCA
The DNA here is from genome assembly GCA_034780555.1 of Coelogynopora nodosa. Classification (NCBI taxonomy): domain Eukaryota; kingdom Metazoa; phylum Platyhelminthes; order Proseriata; family Coelogynoporidae; genus Coelogynopora; species Coelogynopora nodosa. Next base: position 10,232 of record JAUZND010000184.1, on the reverse strand, counting down.
TAACCGGTATTTACTCTACGGCTCCAGTCTATGCCATTCGCATGGAGGTTGGCTTCCCTTCGTTCTATACCATCGTCCATCGTGAAACGGACACAGCACTGGAGAAGTCTTTGAGGCTCAAGAGCTCGAACCCTCGCAGAATAATCTCAGAGCACGTGGTTCGTCCCCGCTTTTGTAGCCCGCAGTAGTTTTTGCAATATGGCTAATGAAACCTGCGACAGTATTGGGTTAGCAGTCTAACGACACCTTGAGTTCCCCCCTGTCTCTTCTGCCAGGTGGCAGTGGGAGAACAAAGAGAGAAGTGTCAACCTCTCATTGAGGGGGGCAGTTGTTGTAGTGAGTATGAAGCTGTCCGTTTGGAAGACGCGTTGGACACTGTACGTAATTTCCTTGGACAGTTTGACTTCATCGTTTATGCGGATGGATCGGCTGAGAGTGCTGTGCGGCGCGGGGGTAGTTCTCCGGTAGCTACCAGATGAAAATCTGACCATTGTGTCAACCTGGCGGTTAAGAGGTGCGGAGTTCACTTCGTCTTTTGAAACGGAGGTGGGCGCCTTAGGATTGGCGGTGAGATGACTTTGGACTGAAGGTCGGGGCGGTTGGTATTTGATTTGCTTCGATATTAAGTCCGCCTTGGCTGCTTTGCGCAGCGGGACGTGAGATCATTAAAATCTTCTTTGATGCGGGTAGATGACACGGTGGTCTTCCAGTGGATCCCTAGTCACTGCGGTATTCTTGACAATGAAGCTGCGGACAGGGAAGCCCGGGAGGCTGCTATTGGCCCGCGTAATGATGCCCTGCCCAGGTGACTTTTAAAGCAACCAGGTTCCTTATTAGGAGGGAAGTCGTTGACTTGGCCTGCGTGCGGCTGCGAGTGTTTGGGATGGGGAGGCATCCCTTGGCCGTATTGGCAAGGGATTCCCGCCGTATTGAGCTATCCCTCCCCGTATTGGATAGCCTCGTATCTGCGGGGGCTTCGGCTCCTCTGACGGGGATCCCGCCTGACCCAACCCAACAACGATATCGCGAATTATGGAGGCAGTAAATTCATCATCATTTGGGGAATTCCAGGCGCATTTGACAGTGTAGTTGCATGTGGGAGCTTTTCTTTTGACCTTTGCGTAGACAGAGAGAGCGCTTTTACCATGAGCTTGTTACATTTGAAGCAGTTCTGCTCGTCTCACTCTATTAGCGAGAGGAATAACCGCAAGTCGTTTCATTGCATTAAAAAGCTGTATTTCATGGCTGGAGATAACGGTTGGGTCTTCCTTAAGCAGATGATTGCCGAGTTCGTCATCGCAGCATTGGAAAAGCTGTTTGGTGGTTTCCTGGGCCCTCATTGTAGTACACTTTTTGATAAGCTCCCATTGTCGTGCGAAATTATTCCACACCTCTTGCGCATATCTTATTTCGCAATGCTTGGTCGATCCATTCGTGGAGCTCTCTGAATGGCAGGCGAAGTAGCAATGTATGCAGGACGCTGGTGGACGACTTTTTGGTGACTGTTGTACTGGGAAACTGCGACGGCTTCGCTGGCATTTGCAATCTGGAGTTTGGCATTCAATTCATAGTCAAATAAGGATATCCGTCATAAAGAAAAGTCTAATTTTTTTAGTGTCAGTTTATTATAGTTCAGCAACAATGACATATCTAGAAATAATAAAATATGAAATGATTATAAACAGATTCGTATAACAGACTGATTAACATATATATCAATAAACAATAACAAACGTATATATAGATCAAACATATACAGACATTAATAAATGTAATGTTACAACATTGAGTGATCAAACATGGTGAACAAATGCTAATGGGTGAACATATTATAATTAAAAGGGCTTATTCTTCTACAGCAATAATAAATAATTCATTATAGTGGAATAATCTTATACATAATACAAATTATTCAAATATTTGCCTCTTGATTTAATTGTAATTATAAATAATAATTTATTTTAATTTGCTTTTAAAATATAAAATTAAAGGAATTTCAATGAAAAAAACATATTATTAATAAGCCCACACTATAAAAAATGTATTAAAATTAATCATTTTTATAAAAACATATTTTATAATAAATACATATTACGTATATGAATATACCTATATATAAAAATTTAATAAGGCAGAAAAATATTGTTATTTTTATCATTACCATAATAATACTTATATATACAGTACATATATCACATCCCGCATAGCCAGGATTTTAAAATCAACAAGTTAAAAATAAATATTGCATCCAGTGCACATAGTCTTATAAAATAAATACAAACTATCATATTTAATTTATTTTTAACAATACATTTTTACTTGTCCATTTTAGAGAATACTAAGTATTTGGTTTAAAGTAGAAATAAGTAGTGAAAAAATAATACTGTTTTTCTTGTACTATTTTAGTTCTGTACAGTTTTAACTTTCGCTATGAGCTATGATACTTTTTATTGTTATAATAAGTATACATTATGCGCAGAGCCAGTAATCAGCCGAAAGACAATCAGAGCAATATACTATAGGTTTCGAGCTATTTAGCTCATATAAAGCACCCAAGTCTCCCGATATACAGACGATCGGATTACAAATATAGAACTGATTAAAAACAATATAGTCAAAAAATCAATTTGAATATATATAGTACTATTATTAAAATTAAATCAACATTAAAATTATACCATTCTCATTTAAGGAATGGCTGAGTGGTTAAGACGCTTGACTTGAAACAAGTTCGAGCTTACCCTTGGACTCTCCCGTGCCTGGTTAGCAGCTGTGCTAGTCGAGTGTTAACGACCCTTCATGGGATCGTTTGGTATGGAAAACGCGAGTGACCGTGGATTATAGTAAGAATCATTTGTCAAGAGGGCACACTTCATAAACTACTCTCTGCATGCGCTCCAGAATAAGGGCCCTTGATCCGTCATTGAGTGTTTATTAAACAAATTTCGATGTTAAATATACATAATGTAAATTTAGTATATTTCTATCTAAATTCTACACTGCAATAATGTATAATAATATATGTTTTGTATAATTTTATATTTTTATATAATTTATGATAATACGTCAAAGTATTTGGTATTTATTCTAATATTATGAATTTATTATATATGAATAACAATACTCATATATAGTATTTATAACTTTCAACACTATTCAAATTACACTTGTAACTTAACAAAATGCAATTCGTTTTTGAATACATTATTCATATTTTTATATAAATTAAAAATATATGTACATTAACTAAACTAATTTCCATAAAATGACCATAACATATATTATTAGAAGCTCATCAAATTCATCAACGTCATTAAAAAATTACAATTTTGAAAAAATATTCAGTTACTATAACTTGTACTATACTTAGTTTTGAAACTTAAGGTAGACGCGCGTATTTTATGTATTATTATAACGTCGGTACTTCACAATTGTTCAGCTTTGACTTAATTTATTCGCTTTTGCTAAACTTCCCTGCATATACATTGAAGTAAAAGCTTAATCATAAGCATATAAGCTGCTAACATTTTACTTCAACTTAGATTTTGGTCAAAGCACAAACTACTTTTAAATTATGCAAAGCATTCGTTAAAAAAACACCATATAAACTAAGCTAAATCCTACGATTTATGCATAACCCTTTCATTCAAAATGTTTAGTAGATGTACTTCACATTTGTTTATATAAGGTTTGATCATTTAGATTTTTCAATAAACAAAACATTATATAGATCATTGTATATTTTCTGTAATCTAATAACATTATATTTAAACAGTTTTTCAACTTAATTACAACATACTGAATATTGATCGTATCCATTTCACTCGTTTAATTATACAACAAATTTAAACATCGTCGAAGTGTTAATATTTCGACTAAACATATTTTCCCGTAATGAAACATTTTACTAGGTATCCCTAATTATATTTTCTTATAATAAAATCTATCATTAACCTAATTACCCACCGCTAAATCTAAACTCCATAATATACGTTCCATACAACTCCTAAAAGAAAAGAGCTGGGGTGGACAATTGGATAGTTAAAAAGAAGTTGCCCATTTTTATAAAAAAAGGTTCAAAACAATTGTTTAATAAATAGATGTTTAATTAATATGAAACTTTTCTAGTCACAATTTCATAGAAATGTTGTAATTCAATATAGCCTACATTCTATCTTTATTGTCATTTAACTTTAGTTAATATGTATTTATATTGATGCAAAATTGAGATATTAGTTGTTATAATATCTAGATTTCTGTAAATTCAGAAATAAAATGCGTTATAAATAATATAGTGTGCACTTATTTAGACACATATAGACTACTTTAGTCTATATACCTACATACAATCAAACACAATAACCACAACCACAAAATAAAAACAAGTTGAAAAAATGTGCCGTCAGATGTTTGCATATATTTTATAATAAAAAACACAATAGTAAAATATATAATTGTAATAATATATTATTATAATGATGATTTAGGGCCGAATGCAGAATCCTTCCTTACGGCGAATCTCGAGGCTTCCTCAAAATCCGTATGCACAATCCGGCGTCCTCCAGTTGTAAAAACTTAAGGCTTCCTCAATCGATCGGCGAAATTTTATTAAGGATTAAGCGTAAATGTGGAGGAAGCCTTGAGATTTTGAGGAAGACTTAATGGAGGAGTCATCCATTGAGGATTCCTCGAGATTTTGAGGAAGCCTTAATGGAGGAAGGATTCTGCATTCGGCCCTTTTGTAAATATTGACAATTTCAACGACGTTTCAAACTTTCAGGGGGAATATCATGTAGGGACTAATACAGTATATCATAAGATGTATTAGTTACTTATTCATTGTATTCATACATAATTAATCATATATACATTACATAAATGATTACACAGATTGTTGATCATTATAAATAGTTATATTTAATTGAATCGAATAATATGAAATTAATTTATAATAATATTATAATAACTTTGAAAGGTTATGCTTTTCTAGTTGCTATTAATTATTTTTGTATAAGTATTTATATTAATCTTCATTAATTTTTTTGTCTTTATTAGGATGTATTTACTATTGCTATATAAAAATATTTTTTTTAAATTTTAATTAAATTTTAAAAAAATTTACAAATTAATAAAATTTTATTTTTAGTTTTTTTTAAATAAAATTGTTGATAACTGACAGGGATTATTTATAATTTTATTATATATTATAAAGTCTAGCAAATGATTTATTTACATTTTTGTTTGCTTATGATATTTTATGGAGTTATTAAATTATTTGTTAATTGATTATTTTAATATATATATATATAAATGTTAAGTTCGTGTTATTGTCAATATTTATATCCCGTCTTAATATGATGTTTTAATAAAAAAAATTAACAAAAATACAGAATTTATTCCATCATTATTCAGCTTATTCAATCTGACAATAATTATGACTGTACGTCTTCTTTTTTGTCTAACCTTAGAGTATTATAATTAATATATAATTTTTAACTTAAATAATTCATTATTTTAAAAATTAATACTATATAGAAAATTATCAATCAATTTTGATGATACATATTTTTTAAACATTTGTATATATAAATTGGTTATTAACTTGAGATGTTACAATATTATAGTAAGTTACTGATAATTTATTATAATAAACATATAAATACAATTAATAAAATATATATTTATTAAACATATATTAATAATTAAATAATACATGTCATAACTCTAAGTAATAGTGTAATAGTAATGCTATACTATAGCTGAAATAAGAAACCTGCAATGACAATGCAGATTCCAAAATAATCCAGTGCTCATTCCACAAAAACTGATAATGATGCCAAGTACCTAAATTAAAACCTGATGCCAATGCCAATAAATATATATTTTAAATTAATAAAAATGTAGTTATTTTGTATTGGATAATGATGGCAGTCAGAACTGCATCTATAAATTGAATCAAACTTGTCTCATACTTCCTATGGCTATAGTTATGCTGCCATCAAAATAACTACATTTTTATATATATTATTTCTGGTAAACAGCATTATTCACTGAAAATACTTGTAGACTATAGTATACTTATACATTAATACCCAATGGCAATGAAAGTTTAATACAAGACACAAGTCAAATGTCATAAAAAATTATTGTCTGAGAAAATTATTTTATGTATTATATTTAATTATGGTTATTATACTACCAACAGCCATCAAAATATCTACTCTTTTTAAATTCCAGCAAACAGAATTACTTACTGAAACTATAATTATAGACATAGACATAGTATACAACATACACATTATTAATGCTCAATGAAAATTTAATATAAATATTATAATTATATTTAAAAAATATTTTTCTGAGTTAATTATTTTATGTACACTACTACTATAATAGAAATATTTGACTAATTGTTAGAGAAAGTGTCTACCATTAAGAGGTTTGCAAACTATGAATGTAAGACATTTAATGTTTAGACTTCAAATAGTAGGCAAAAATCACTCAATGTTAGACGTCATTGACTAGTAAATGATAAGCTCATAAGCCTGCCATTTAGATGTATTAGACATTAGTCATCTAACATTTATTCTTTTAATATACCTATAAATATGTTTGATCAGATATGTTTATATATTATATATACTTAAATAATAAACATTATAAAATCTTTTGACAGCAGCTAGTCTGTTTAATGAAATATGTGCTATCCAACCAATTATACTATTCAACCAAAAACAGAACTGGCATTTTATCCAATATTTATTTTTATAATAATACTTACTAATAATCAAATAATTTTAAATGCCTTAAGATTTGTGTTCACACAAATAATTTGTAACAAATATTAATAATAAACAAAAAACAAATAACTGGGAAAAAATCTGCCTAAATAGAAATCCTGCACTCCATTTTTAACATAAGTAGCTGTAACATTCTTGCATCATTAATTAGTTGTTTTTATCATAGGGTTAACAACAAGTATAATAAAAAATAAAATTGTTTCAGCCTGATCAAAAGTTATAATATTATATAATCGAATACAACAAGCTAGAACATGTTCCTAATTAAAATAAATTATGATTTTAAATTTGTATTCAGTTATATTCACTGTTAATAAATATATAGGCCACAGATAACAATACATTTTTTTACATTATGTTTTTGAAACTAGGTATTTTTAGTAGGCTAAGAAAGGAATTTTTAAAAGTATGTGTTTAAGATGTTATAACTGTTTATAGAGGTGTTGCTTTAAAGTTATTATTTCTATCAAATTAGAATGATTGTATGACTATTATACTCTTAAGTTTTAATTATCTAAAAAATGGAAAATGTATTAAAATAATTATTTAATTAGTATCCTACCTTTTCAGTAACTGTATCTTTGAATCTAAATTCTTATATACTGTAATGTTTATCTTCAATTAATCTTAAATAAATTAAGTATAATGTTTCAGTGATTTATATTGATAAAATAATTAATATTATATTTCCTAATTATATCAAAAGTATAATATCTATACTAATGTTTAATATTTAAATTAAATTGCACTAATGTTTAGGAGATTTGATTTTTAGAAAGTCTGCTGTTATTAAACTAGTTCTAATATTTTAACATTAATTAAAAATATAAATTCAGCTAGTTATGTCTATTATATCCATTATTTAATATTTAAAAAAAGTGTTTAAAGATTAGAATAAAGAAGATAAATTAGGGTATTTATGATTTAAAATAAAAGTAATTTTCTATAATATATTAATTTATGCAAATAATTATAGTAAATCTAGAAGCTAAAACTAAAAGAAGTAAAATAAAATAAAGCATTATCACATTATTTTTCATTGCTTCAGTTCACTATGTGGATAGTTATTAATAGTTTATTAATTAATTAATTATCATTATTTTTAATAAGTATAAATATTAGTTTTCTAATTCAAATTAATAAAAAGTAGCATCCATTTTAGAAACAAGCCTTTAAATTGAATTGTTACTTATATGAAATAACTTAAACAGGCACACTTCTAAATTTATGTAAACTATCCTAGGAAAATGTAAATTAATTATTATATACTGTGAACAATTATTATAAGATAGTAAAAATGGGTGAAATGCCATTTCATACTTATAGGCCCTACTTTACCCAAAATACTTACTAAGACTAAAATAATAAAAACAGTTCAGTAAAGTTTCATTTTATCTTCATAAGTTTATGTTCAATGATTTAATCCAATAATAATATAAATGAAGAGAAAATGATATGTTGATTTACTTGAATCACTATATTATGATATTAAAATGTTACTGACCTTAGGCCCACTCATTTTCAATAATACATTGTATTAGAATTTACTAATTTCTTCTAAACTAGAGACTGACAACAGGATTATATCAGTTTATATTTACTTTTAAACATTCATATTTCAGAACTATGCATGTTATTATAATGTAATACTTTTTTTTTATATTACATTAGAAATATGTTTGAGAACTTATATGTATATTTATTATATTTTTAAGAAAAAATTCAATAATCTCTCAATTAAAGTTTAAATTTCTTTTTAGGCATATGCTTTTAAGTGGAGTAACTTTTATGACATCCAATTTTTTTATAATAATATCATTACATAGGGCAGCTTAAATATTATCATACTGACAGTCATTCCATACAGTTATTTATAGTTATCTGGCACTGTAATCAAATTATAATTGTATATTAAAATAACAAACTAATAAATTGATAAACAGTTATTTTATCCCTTTCCTTCTGGATGACTCAACAGTTGGGTCATAAAAAAAGTTGCTCCCATTAGCAGGTGACCCACCTGTTGTGTCACAGTTATGTTATGTGATAAATGCAAATCTAAAAATAAACATTATTAAAATCAAGGTAAATTGGTTTAAATTTCCTGCTGATAGAGAGTCATTTTTCCATATAAATTCCTGCTGCACAAAGAGGAAATGTTCTGATTGGTTGAGCTCGCTTGTCATCATATAGCTTGATGGAGAATAGGAATCCTGATTAATTTTTATTGGTTCATCAAATAATGCATTGGACACTGCTAATTTTTAAACTTTTTCAATCTCTTTGATCATTTTCCACATAATGACTCCTTACTCATATGTGTTACACATAATATTATTTTTGTAATTAGAGTATTTTTATTTTGTATAGATTTATTAGTGTTATGGCAAGTTCCCCACTGTAACTGTTTTGTAGTAGTCGATTTCACATGGATAACTTTCATCTATAGGCCTACATCTTTTATCATGCCTTATCTGGACAAAGCTGAAGACTGTATTATTTAGAAAGGTTAGTACATATAATATATATAAAATGTTAATACAATATATATATACATTTGTTATTGTTATATTCACCATTGTGTTACGACATTGTGCAGCAGTTTAAAAATTCAGATTTAGTCTTAGAAAAATTTTATAGATTAAAAAATTAATAGGGTTTTTATAGATTTAGAAATATTAGATACGTAGCTATGATAAGTATACAAAACTTTTTATACTGTTGAATAACACTATAACATTATTTGCTATGGATATAACTATAGACATTTATTTTTACACTGTTTGTATTGAAATCTTACTTCAAATAATACAACACGGATTGTAATACTTTTAACAACCAAAGTAATAGCATTATAAAATGTATTACATGAACATTGGCTACAGAAGAATATATATCTAATACAAATCTAAAACTAAGGTTTAATTGACATACTTTGAATGTGCCACTAAGCAGTATTTTATATGGTATAATGTGTTTTATATTTTTCTGCAAATATTATTTTATAATGTTGAATTGTGCCTAAGAAGGGTGTACTCGAATATTAGTAATCCACAGTCATTATGTAATACTTCGCATACAATATAAATAAATTATTTTTTGTAACTATAACATGGTGATACAATGATATGAACATCCATGTTTTTTTAACTGAAGAACATAACTAGATAATGAAGATGAATAATTTATTTGATTCATTTATTGTCACATATTTTTTTCGTTTCATAAGTAATGAAAGTCAAACTACAACAATAATATATTGACAAGCAACAGACTTGGTTATGTAAATTGAAAAACTTTTTTATTCATGACTTTAACAAAAAATTTGCATAGATTATGAAGGCGCACGGATTTTGACAAGGACATAGCTGCGAAACTGCCCTCATTCACTTAATTGACTTAGCTTCTACTGCAATCGACAAGGGCAACATC
>JAUZND010000183.1:0-14336 GCA_034780555.1 Coelogynopora nodosa | reverse complement strand
AAGACCCAATACTACTAGAAAACACCAAAATACCTTTGCTTGCAATTTTTTTGGGGTCAGGTGCTACATTGACTCTATTAACATAAATATGTATTATTTAAATTAAAAGATTCTCAAAAATTGGAATAAACATTAATAAGAAAAGTATATATATATAATCGCTCCTATTGATGTCATTTTGTGGAAATAACTCCCTCCACAACCAAGTGTACCCTACTCCTTTTTATTCTAAGTTGATCGAAAAGATTTTAATTCAATGGTTTATTTAATTTTAAACATTCAAATGAACAAACTCTTGTTTGAAATCCCTTTTTTTAAATGGTTTACTTGTGTTTGTTACTGACTTGAAATTTGTTTACAGATTATAGTCCGCGTATTCTCTGTTTTCATTCATTGTGTCTTGTTTAGTATTTCCCTCTTTGTTTAATTTATTAAGATGGCATTATTTGAATTAACTTTTAATTTGAATTTTCAACAATTATAAGGTATATATACAATTACAATGGGCATACTATAGTGTACTGCCTCAATTTAATAATGTAAGATTAACTGTAAAATTGCTGCATTTAAATAACACATTCCATTAGTTTTTAGAAACTTATTTTTTAATACTAAAAACTTACGCCTCAATGTCTTCCTCTTCATTTTCGATATTCTTTTTCACTTGAGCCTAGAGTTGATTAAAAATTCAATTATGTTAAATTAATTATTAAAATAAAAACAGGGGCAGATTTTGGGGTGTACACCACTCTTAATTTTGCATAGTGCCATTTTCAATACAAAACAGTGACTTTTTAAAATACGAAAATTTGCATTTTTACACCTAAAACTGTATGTCAAATATAACATATTTTTATATGTATCCTACTAGAAATTGTAACTAAAATAAATAATTTAAAAATAATATACCATTTTAGACATTCTTTGATATATTTTTAAGTTGTGCATAGTTATATGTACAATACTTGTATAAACTAATATAACATAATTAATAGTTTAATAAAATTTTAAATTTCCAAACGGTTAAATTTATACTTAACCTGTTATGAAGAACAATAGTTACTTATAATTTTTTAACTTTGGGTTAGGATAATTTTTCGCGACTTCGCGGCGTTAGCTCCGCAAATAATACCCTATTCGCGGCTTTGCGTCGTTTTCTCCGCAAATAATACCCTTTTCACACAACTTAGAATTTACTAATATTGAAAATAATTTGACTTCTTACCTTTGCTTTGTGCTGAAACAAAAATAAATTTAATTAAAATAACGTAACAAGGTAATAAATAATATATATTTCACTGTATTCAGTATTTATTCCTCCTTAAAATGTAACTACAGAATTGTATTATCATGTATCAAATATAATTAAAACATATACATTGATTTATTATTCAGAACAATATTTCAGATTGATTTGGATAGTTCATTTCACCTTGATCGGTTCGCCTTTTCCGATGACATGTACGTCAAGCTTGATGTAACCCTTTGACCCGGCTGAAATATCCTTGGGATCGATCAACAATGCCCACTTCTGGCTAAACATGTGATCTAACGAAGAAACACAAAAACACATTGAAATCAGAAGAAATCTGTGAATTATAATTATTATATTCACATTTAGGGAAACACATTTTCTTTATTTCTATGTGAAGAACATACAGTACATTAGCCATTGTAGATGTAGATATACTAATTGGTCGCTTTTTGTTTGTTCGAATTGGTCACCAAGCCTTCGCATCGGTCGCATTTATAAAATATCAACAATTTAGATTTAATGAATTGTTAACAATTGGTCATGAATTCATGGGCGGATCCAGGATTTTGAATTAGGGCGCCCCCTTAAAAAAATACGCCCTCAAAAAACATCAAAGCATGTAGATTTGAGAACAAATATGTCTACAAATATATTTACCTACGCCCCTCCTCCATTACATATTGTGTCTTTATATCATATATTTTACTGTAAATAACGTTTTTGCTGTACTATATTTTACTGTCCCCCCCCCTCCATAATAATGTATTTCTATATTATATTTTTTATGTAATTTAAGTCCCGCTCCCCTCCATAATTATTGTATGTGTTTCTATATTATTATCTTTTATTGACCTGTAATTTACTAAAAAGAATTCAATAATATTTTATTCATTGATTTTTAATATTTATTTTTTAAATATTTCAGTATAAAATTACGGCCCTCACTATAGCAAAAAATAATTCTCTCAAATAACGCCCCCTTTTAAAAATGTGGGGCAGAACGCCCCTTCCCCCCGGATACGATCCTGAATTTGGTTACGAATTGGTCACATTAATTAAAAAATTGATAGTTACCAACTAGTACATCATAAATATATATAAATATATAAATACGTATAATATCACAATCTTACCTGATTGGCGTGATTTTAGATATTTTTATACAATGTATATTGCTTTATTCATTGACAGAAAACAAATATATAATTATAATAAACTATTTTTGCAAGGAATGGGAATATTAATATTAATAAACATATTTAACATTTAATCAAATTCTGAAAAACACTTCTAACGATTTTTTAAAAGTAATTATAACATATCAGAAAAATTGCTTTTCAATATTATTACAATTATGTATTACTATGAAAAAGTATATTTGTCATACTGTGTCATTTATCAGTTTCTAAATTCATTTTCGAATAAACCAAAAAAAAATCTACAATTGTAAGGACATAAATTACTTCAGCCTTAAATTGTATCATTTGTAGTACGTTTTGACTTTTCGGATTAATATCAAATTATTATAGTATTATAAATTATAGACATAAATAACATCTTTTGAATATAATAAATGATTAAAAACTGAAAACTTAAATTTTAAATTTTAAATTTACTTCTAAAACAATTTATTTCATAGTACGCAATATTTGGGAAAGAAATGAAAATGTACTAACTTGGTTATATAGGACCTTAATTTATAGTACCGTATCCACGGAACAATAAACAGATTACATTTATTCAACAATTAATAATGTATGTTAAGTTATGTAGAAATCTCCATTTTTATATTATCGTATTTCTATAAAAATGGGAAACTCTTTCTTTGCAGAATTACATTTTATTTTCGAAGAATAAATTAGAGAAAGTAGAATATGAAATTATTTTACATTTATATATAATTATAATAATTATAATTATTTTTAATAACAAAGCGATACATTCAATACAATGCATTTACAACATTTCATCGAAAGCTTTATAAAATGTAGACTAACCTGGCGCTTCATACACCATTCTGACGTCCATTCGAAATTCTCCAATCAGATCCCCGGAAAGCAGACGTGAAATTGCCATGTTTCCCATCGCCATCGCCTAAAATACTCCCCGGGTAAGTAATAACAATTAAAATATATTAAAAAAAAACAACACACTCTTAACCTGTAGCTTTTTCTGTTGCTTGGATTATATTTTTTCATGAACAACTGAATTTATGAAGTCTTTTATTGAATAAATAAAAGCAATATGAAATAATAATTTATTTAAAGTGGTCGTTCTTCAACTATTTTGTTACATCATCTGCATAAGAAATGTAGAACGCATATTGTTATGATGTTTCGTTTTCTTAGACAATTATATAATTAATAAAACTACAAACTCACCTTAATAAGGATCATTTGATCCAGGAGTTCAGCCTTTGACATTCTGAAGTCAAAGCACATGTACTGAAAGAAAATGTAAAAATTATAACATACTATAACATATTACAACTAATTAAACTATTACAAAATTGAGAGTGTTAGTAAACCATTTTTATTTTGCATGTTATACATTTCTGATAAATTTTATCAATTTTTTAAAATATATTTGGCACAAGCAAACGACTCATTAATTAAGCTACTGTATTTAATAAATGTATTAATTAAAATACCCTTTCAAAACAATTAATTTAATGTAACAAATCCAATTTTTAAGAAAAAATATAGTTTAATATTTTTTTCAATATACGAAATGATGTGTTAGTTCAGAGCATATTGCTCATTATATATTTAGATTATTAATATGACATCATTATTTTATAAACGTATAGTTATACGAAGTTTTAACACATGAAATAAAATGTTAGTTAGGAATTAGTTAGTCTATTTGATATATATTTATGCTATCCTGTATATATTACTTACGTAAGAAAATATTATATCTATAAATTTTCAAAAATATCTCATTTCAAAAACTGTACGTAACATTTATAACCAGCACGATAAACACAGACTGCCCATTCTATCCTAATTATAGTAAATTAGTTTCATGTAACACATACTACACGAACAACAATTACAAAAAACCACAACAGGCTCGCCCGGGTTGAGATTTACCTGATTGTAATAAGGTGCGTTGGTCGACATTTTGATCTCCGTACGCTTGCTCTTGTCTCCAACAAACACTTCAACGCAGGGATTGATGTTGGCTCCATACAGCTGCTTGGCTTCGATCACAGTTACAGAGACCTGAGACAGCGAATAGCTCCAATGTTTAGTTAATAACCAAATCATTCGTTCTTTGTTTACTGAACAGAAAAGCGAATCTAATTTGTTGCCGTTCTATAAGGATATTTTAATTATTAATTAAAATTAGTATAGAAAGAGTGGATTCGGCCCTCTCCTGACCTTTTAACCGAATCCACTTCGGGCCGAATTCACTCTTCCTATACTACTATTACACATATATATTTTTGCCCTTTTGTTTTGGCGATAGGAACCAAAGATTTGTTCTTGGGGTTAATGTTTTTTAAAAAGAAAAAAGTTATATATCCATAAAGTATTATTTGATATTACACAAAAGTAATAATAAATACCAATACATATATAATATTTTCGTCATTTTAACGACTAATTGAAAAATCCGAGGACAACTCAAGGATTTAAATATGTCGATTATGGCATCAGCTGTTTCAGATGAATTGATAGAGCCTCATGAAGCCTATAATTGATTCTTATAGTTAAGTTTAACACAAATAACATATATAAAGAAATAGTATGTTGTGTTTCGTTTAATACTTTATTGACATTGTCAAGTTACCTGAGGCAATTAATTAATTAATTAATTAATTTTATATTAACAAATACTTTATGCAGTCAGAAACAATTATGAAACTCGATCTGGCTGACTCAATGGCGGAGATTCTGACTAGTCACCTTAACCGACTGACGATATGAGACCGGCATCAAACTGAAGACTATACACGGAAATATAGATTATAAATAAATAAGTCATTAGTTAACAAATTGGAATGATAACGATATGTAGCTGATGTCGTTAACTAACTTGGTAGTCATCGACAATTTGCATAGTAGCGTCCAGTGCAAGCGGGACCCCTCTGAAAGAAATGCAACATAATATGTCACTTTAAATTTTAAAATGGATATAGAAAAACAAGTACAGCTCTATCGGAACATCATTACATATTCTATTATATATATAGTTACCAGTAAAACGATTTGCTACATGCAACTTTCTAGCTGTAATGGTACACCGATGCGTACTGCGGGTCAAAATTATATCAATCGTTAAAGATTGAAATGGGTAGTTTCTAATTACCAATTATTTTACTTGTCAATGATACTTTTGAATTAAAAAATAAGTAGCAATTGATAATTATATAAAAAGTATTATTCCAACAAGATGTAATGTTGCACGTCTAACAACATTAGAATGAATATCATTTTGTCAATCGATTTTGAAATAATCAAACGATTAAAGTTATCAATTGTCTATTTCTTTTGATTGTAGAAGTGAATGTCTTCAGCATCGTTAGTATTTTATTCGTTTTTTTATTAAAATAATTCAGGCTGAACGATGTCACCATATTTCTGCATTCAAAGTGTAAATGAAAACAAGTAGTTATTTGGTTATCCACTGATTCAATTTGAATATTTATACAAAAAATATATTTTTAACACAATATACAGTATTTCTAATTGAGAATGTTTACTTTTTCATGGGAACAACTCCTTCTGGCAAAGACCCCTCTGGGGTGCCTTCACTCTCATCATCGCCCTTTTCTCCTACCAGGAAATCTCGGTCATCAGAAATGATACTGAAATTAAAAAGATAAGATAATTTGTATTTTAAAATTACCTCCAAAAATATATATATATTATATAAGCAATAGATATGTAACGTTTTTTTAATTTGTATAATCTATCACGCAAAATTTTGCTTACAATATTGTAATTAAATTTAGTAGATGTACCAATACAAATAATTTTAAAATAAAATAATAACAAACTTAAATATTTATAATATTTATTCAGGTTATGTGTTTCATAGTGTAAATATTTTATATGTAAAAACGTTCATTACCTTCATCAAAAAATTAATAATCAAATATTTGACACAATAAATATATTATGTGCACCTTTTTTTAAATATATATTTATTTTATCAATTCCTGTTGAATACATTAATTTTATCAATTTTTACTATACCTATAATGTTGAAGTGTGAATTAATTATATGTATAAAAATACAATTGAGCTATATGTAGTGTATCTATCAAAATTATGATTAAATATCTATGAAATAAGCTATAACATGTCTTTAGTGTCCCTGATATCTAATGTCTCTAATGGCTCTAACGTCTCTAGTGTCTCTAGTGTCTCTAATGTATCTAGTGTATCTAATGTATCTAATGTCTCTAGTGTATTTGGTGTCTCTAGTGTCTCTAATGTCTCTAGTGTCTCTAGTGTCTCTAGTGTCTCTAATGTCTCTAGTGTCTCTAGTGTCTCTAGTGTCTCTAGTGTCTCTAGTGTATCTAGTGTCTCTAATGTCTCTAGTATCTCTAATGTCTCTAGTGTCTCTAGTGTCTCTAATGTCTCTAACGTTTCTAGTGTATCTAATGTCTCTAATGTCTCTAGTGTCTCTAGTGTCTCTAGTGTCTCTAGTGTCTCTAATGTCTCTAGTGTATCTAATGTCTCAAGTGTCTCTAATGTCTCTGGTGTTTCTAGTGTCTCTAGGGTGGTTTATCTACTGTGTAGTATCAACTATGGTTTATTAAATTTAAAAACATATATATTTCGGGGAGATTAATAATGATATACGTGTTGTACGTCTAAATAGCTTAGATATTATATACTACATATTATTTACACATATTAATTAGGTATTGTACAATGTAACACTAATTTATGTAAGTGACGTTTACCGACAACTAGTTTGTAATATGTCACCGAATTTGAGAAATGTGACTTTTATTTAGTAAGTAGTTGATAAGACATCCCCTACATTTTTCTACACTTCAAATTGCTTGAACTAAATCTTAGCTGAATCACAATTTGTCGTTTAAAAGAATTGACGCTATTGTAAATATTTAAAGGTGAGGTGAGGTGAGGTGAGGTGAGGTGAGGTCAGTATATCTATTGGTATTCACCTTTCCCCATCCCCAGCAAGATCGTCCATCTGGTCATCGGGCTCATCTTTACGCCAGTCGCCAACTTTGCTGTCAGGTGAATAGTACGTAATCTCGAAGTGGACTATTGCCTAGAAACACGTCGTAAGGGGTGGAGGGGGGGGGGGGGGGTAGCAGAACATGTTTTATACATCGATGTGGCAACTAAGTTTACTCAGGTATTTAAGGAAAATAAATTAATACCAATTTTTACAAAAGGGATAAGGTTAACTTATATTCACACCAAATAAAATGGAATGTAATAGAATATTATATTAAATATAATAAGTTGAAAATGTGTAATATGTAGAAGAAATATTTACAATTTTAATAAAAATATATCTTGTATATATATATTAAGAGAATATACCTTCATCAGGTTTACATCTCTAAAATCATTATAACTACATTTTAGGAAAATTTAAGGAACATTTCGAAGCGAAAGTTGGTTCATATAGAAATTTCATAAATTTAATCACTATTGCCTATACGTTATGATCATAGAGAAGATCGGATCAATAAATTTATCAATTATAATTCATTCAAAAATCTTCTTTTTGAGTAAGTATAATAAATCTGATGTCTATATTGTTATGGCACTTTAATGAAGAGACACGATGAATATAAATAAAATTAATTATTTGGCCATAATTAATATATATACACATCGATGATAAAATAGTTTCAATATCAATTCTGGCATTTGATTTGAGATAATTCTGATGTCTAGACTTTTTACATGAAATAACATGTTTTTGTGTGGTTTTATAAAGAACAGAAGAAAATTATATTTGCAATCAATATTACTCATAAGTCAATTTAGACATTGAGTTGACTAATATACTAAACCATTATGACGAGATTCAACTTTTGTTGAAAATATGGTGAAATTCAACTTTAGTAAAACAGATGATGGTTCTTGACAATTGTTTTACAATTTGTTGACAGCTGAAAGCGCTATTCGGTACACTTATTCATTGAGTTATTGTCATTTAAAATAATTCAAATTATTTTAAAAAATATCAGAAATATTTAAAATAAAATTGATTTTTATTATTATACTATAATTAGACTATATGAATAAAACAAATAAAAGCGTACATTTATAACTGCACAATTCTGATCAATCAGATTCTCCGATAACTGAATGTGTCCTTCATCGATCAATTTGGCCAGACTTATCGTGAGACTCCCCACCATTCTGTAAATCAAAGTATATTTTCATTCAATCACAAGACGCTAGATTCAGACAATGTATTTAAGGAATAATTATTATTTACGACGGAAATTTCATTTAAAAATAATATTAAATTAATATAAATATAAATAAACTAAGGGACTCAATATCAAATCCCAATTAAATCTTATAATTAAATGAATTAATAATAGTTTCATCAGATTATTATCAAAAATACAATTGTTATCAAATAAGTGCTTTTATTAGCCTATTGTTCCAAACAGTTTATTATGTCGAAAGTTTTAATTAATAATATAAGTATAGAGAATATTATCTTCATCTCTAGCATATTTTTAAATATATTGCAATATATTATTTAAAGTTTGAAAGATATTTTTAATCATTTGTGAATTCTTTTCATTAAGTAACTAACCTAATAATATTTACTTTAGAGAAAGTAACTTGCAAACATTTTTGTTTAATATTATAAAACAATCGCTTTAAGCAACACTAATCGCTTTAAACAACCACTAATCCAAAAAATTGTCATCGTAAAATATATTATAATTATTTATATTATATTAACCATAAAAAATGCTTACCAAAATAAAATTATACATTTTATCCCTGACAGTTGTACCACATAAATATATCCATTTGCTACTATTGATTCGCATTTTTTACAAAGCAACATAGTTCTAGAAATAAACCACAAGTGATTATTTAGTTGTTCTCCTCTGTTTTTTCAGTTTCCATGGTATAGAAAGAGCAAGTGCGTGTTCTTCCTGTAATCCATAACCATGCACATAACACATAGCACAGAACACAACACAACAGGTGGTCTGGTCGTAACCTAATGGCAGATAAGTTGTGTAGCTTCTAAAGACATTTGAGGTAGGCGTTCGACAACGTTTGATCAATTTAATCGATACTTATTATTATCCATGATGAACTCTCATGTCGCACAGTTTGAGATATTCCTATTTATTAGTTAGTAGACGCCGCGTCGGGTGAAAATCGATGATATTATATTAATTGATTATGTAATTCACATTTATTTAGCAAATTACGGGATTAAAGTGTAATAAAGTTAAATCATTTATCCTTAAAATAACTACCTGTGTCACAGATTGTACTACAATGAGTGAATCTAGCATCGAAGTAACCTAATCAAAGATTTCGTTCATCCGATTTTGTCACGAAAAAATAAAATACAAATAAAACTATATCATTTTCCCCTAATTTTCAATTTAATAATAATGTATATTGTAAAAGAGAATTAATTATTGAGTCACCAAATCAATTTTTTTATCTTATTTTATTTATACAATTCAAATGAAAATAAAGCATAGTAAAACATTTATATTCTTATTAATTTTTTAAATAAAGAAACAATTATTATATGAAAGAATACAAATGACAGATTCTAACTGATTCAAACCGGACGTACAAACTGATTTTTTAAAATATATATTATATCAATGTTCATTTTTTATTCAATTTTCTTTTGCTTCTGATTTTTACTGATTCAAATTACTTAGTATGTAGTTGTTTATTTTGATAATTATTTATTTTCATTGCAATTATATAATTACAGTTATGAGTTATTACTTGGTTATATCTAAAATGACGAATATTGCCTACGTATAGTTTTTGAAATTATTGAATAAATTATTTCAGAATTAAACTTTAAAATCAAAATATATAATATTTTATATAATTCTTTTTGACTTTCTCTTTTAATTATTCAATTAATGTGAATGTATACAAATAAATTTATCGCTATGTTTTAAGTTAGCAAATTATATTACTGTCTAATTTCAATCGTTTATAAAATTGTAAAAGCAAATATAAAGACTACTTGTTCTGGAGATATTTGCTGAAGTTGAAAATGCGAATGTCCACCGTATCAAAGGGGTCCAAATGCCGTCCAATCGGCCATTCGAACTGCTCCCCAAAGTAGAGATCATCCCGTCCTCTTATGATTTGAGACTGTTGAAGGTTTTCTATAACGGTAAAGTGATGAAGCAGATTAAGGCAGATTAAAGCAGATAAGGCGCCATTTTCGTATTGTCAAATGTATTTCGATTGTTTATTTAGAAATAATCATTTAAAGCCTAAAATGGCCTAACAATAATATAAATAGTAAATTCTAATATACGTATAATAATGAAAACTATCATTCGAAATTTCTTTATTTAAAATTCAAAATAGCTGAATTTGTATTTTTTGTGAAAATTTTAAAATGTATATTAAAATTTTAACCTATCTTAAGATTAACTGTTTTCTTAATATTTTCACAAAGTACAACACATTTATAAATTTACACATACAATGTATATTACTTAGTTCTACATAATTTATTAAATAATTGTAAAACTGTAACATAGTAAGGTTTTTTAAAACACTGTAACTGTGACATTAAAAAATAAAAGCAAGTAAATTGAGGCATTTTTTATAATATAAAGTATAAATTTTGAAACATTAAAATATTGTAAAAAATTGTAAAAGATTTGAATTAATTAATTTGATTATCAACTAAGATATTTGTAATGAAAATCTCTCTCGTATTTTATTAACAATATTTATTAATATTAAAAGCAGAATAAAAATATTATGCAACAACTAGGCATATACGTAATTATTTCAGGAGATTGTTAATACACATTTTTATATACATTTTAAAATATATATTGGATTACTTATTTCGAGTAAGCTTTTTATACATTTATTAAACTTATTACTTGCTGTTTACATAACTAATCCACAGTAATAATTAATTATACTTATTTAAATTATTGCATGTTTTGTCATATTCACTTTTTTTATTTAAAATTTTAGTAAATATATTTTTTTAAAACGTTTCAATTTTCAATCAATAATAACTTTTGTTTTAATTATCAAGCTTTTAAACATTATTCAAAAAACAAAAATTAATTTTCAAATAAACATTGAACACTTATTTAAATTAAAATGTACGAAAAATATAATTGAAATATGTTATAATATAAATTAATGTGTTATATTGCCTTATTAATTAATACATTGCCTGATAAAATAATTTTTCTTAAATTTAATTATTTAATTATAAAATTGTATTTTTCTGCAAATAAATCCACAGTGCATAATGTAGCGAAAAAAAGAGGCTTTTAGATTTTGTTTGTTTAGTAAAAAGTATTACATTATTTTTTTAAATGATCAAATAATGCATCTGTTGTCAAATGCAATTGAATATTCTAACAATTTCTACTGTTTTATAACTCACGAAAAAAAATTGTTGGAAGATCAAAAAACAATTTAAAATATTTAGTTTTTTTTAATAATTCTGTCTATAATTTTTTTAACAATTTCTTATATTTTTCATGTTTTTATTACCTTTTCATTTTTTATGAATGCTCTTCAAAATATTTTTTTTAACTGTTTTTATTAGCAAATAGTTTTATTAGCAAATATGTTTTAATAGCAAACTAGTAATGTTCCAACTTACCATTTTAAAAATATATATTGATATATATTTTTAACTGGTTGTGATTCCGCCAATAATATGATAAAACTTCAAATATGTTATATAGGTAAATCAGCGTTATGCTTAAAATGATAGCAATTTTATATTTATGTATTTATCGTGCACTATATATTTAAAAGTATTGAGTTGAATGTGTGAACTGTATGTTATTAGGAAAAACTATTTTAACCACCTAATATCCTTTTTGAATATGTGAACTTAGATATATCTATTCTGTAATTTTTTATAATTAATTTTTGACATCCATAACATAATTCAATAACGTTTTGAACTTATCTTAGCATAGATTATCATGTTGAAATCGTAAACTAGAATCAATAACAAGAAAGTTCAATAGTCTTCCATAAGATAAGGTCAGTTTTGAAAGTGTATGTCTCATTCAATGTGCTTCTCTGTATTTGTCTGTAAACTTGTAATATCAATGATTTACTATTTTTTTAAATGTTAGATTTTATTTTTTAAGTCTTAATAAATAATTACATTTTACGTTTACGATACAGATTTCAGTATGTTTCCAAATGTGCCTAAATATGAGTGTTCCAAACTGCAAACTGTTGGGAATCAATTGACCTTTGCATACAACGAAGATGTAAAAGCAAAATTGACCGAAAAAACGGGGGAAAAAAGTGCTAAAAATTAGTTCGATCACGCTGACTACTTTCATTTACAGACCAAAGAATGTGCGTCCAGTTTGAAAAAAAAATGACACAAAAATAATCGATTGTTTGCGTGGGTATAAATTAAAGAGGCGAAATGACGAAAATGTGAGCAGACATACAATACTATTAACAAAGAATTTCGTCTTTTAGTACTAGCGTATACCATGTATGCGTATATATAAAAGGTTGACTCTTGGATGTGTAAAAATATATTGTTATCTACGTTCACGGTGAATGAGTTATGAGAATTGCGCATTTATATATGATTCCGTACAATTTGATCATATTCAGCATTATCATTTTTATATTTCGTAAGATATGAAAAATCGTGCTAGAGCTTTCTTAACACCAATTTACGAAAAGATAATTTTCGCTTGGTAAACTAACATTCGACATGTTTATAACATTTTAATAATGATTATTAAAATATATAATAATAATAATAATAAGCGTTTATTGTCATAAAATGGTAATCAAAAAGTAATACGCAAAGTTTTTTTAGGAGCAAGCAATGAATGAAGAAGAAACATACAACATAAACTATAAAGGTAAATACTATGATACTATAATTATTACGATATTACCAACCAAAATATAGTAACATGTGTTATAATATGAATAATAAAGAAAAACTTGTTATTAAAGAGAAAAAAAACCAGAATACTATTATAAAATATTAGAATATATATTATCATTATTAATTTAGGATGTACATAATTGTGTATGTCTTCTCAACAATTTGTCGTAAAAAATATTGGACATTTTATTAATTTGTTTCCGATAATTATTATGAAAATTTGATAGTTTTAAAAGTTCATCTTAATATTTATTGATTTATTGATTTTGTATAACTTCTGTGACTGTGACTTTTGAAAACGTTGATTCTATAGAATAAAGTATTTCTTATTATTTTCTTTGATAGCGCGCTACCGTCACAATTCCCTTATTCAATAACTACTTACAATAACACTAGGTCTGCTTGGCTAATCTAGTTCCTTTTTTTAACCACCACGAGCAACAGGATGTTCATGAAGCTTTTATTTCTCTTTGCTGCTTGTAAGAGAATGATACTGACATCATACCATCCATCAAGTCAACTTTTTCTGGAATGTATAAAATATCCTCTGTCTGTAAATCTTGTCATCATACTTCTAACTGCTTTGAACCTTTTTATAATATCAATTCTTTAAATATACAACACTCTATTTTCTGGCCACCAGATACTTCTTTAACTAAACTCTGTCCTTCCTGTAATATTAATACTTCTCATTCTATCAGGACAGTTATTCACCAGCATCCTAATATTCTAACCATTCTTATTAACAGATTTATTGTTACTAGGTATGGTAGAATCTGTAAAACTGGACTTTCCATCCAATGCCCACCAAATCTTTGTTTAAATAATGATTTTTTTTCTTATTTTTTTTAGTGTTATTTGTCATATTGGTTCATCCATTTCAAATGGACATTATGTTACATATACCAAATACAACACTGACTGGTATAAATGTAATGATAGCCTTATTTCTAAATCTAATTTTGATTCTTTTCTA
>JAUZND010000182.1:0-14337 GCA_034780555.1 Coelogynopora nodosa | reverse complement strand
ACAATCTCAAGGTTTTTGATTGGCTGATATTTTACAATTCACTATAAATTAGGCGACAATTGACCTTATAGCTGTTTTTAATTAAAAAAATTTCAAATAAAATTCGATAAAATCACTGATTTATTTCACACTGATGCTTTATTTAAGACTTGAAGTGATCGCGCCGCTTACTCCCATGTTTGCGAGCAATTACACAGGCTAAATGTTTACCATTAATTGTCGAACAGATTTTCAAAGTAAGTATTTATTATTGATTTCTTCTTGATCATGTTGTTCGCCTTATTTCATACACATATTGGAGTAAAAAATGAAAATTAAGCAACGTTAAACCTAAAGCTATCTTTCCTGTATAATACTTTTCCTCTATAATACTACCTCGATAAATTTGCAATCTTCCTGTTTTGAAAGGGACCTCAGAAGAATTTGGTTCTAGTTTGCGCTGTAGCTGGGCATTCGTAAAGCCAGTGTTGGAGGTCTTCTGGAGCCAAGTTACAGCCAGAACATGTAGGGTCTTCACCTTTGATGGTAGCAGGGTAGGCATCGAAACTTGCGTGGTGACCTGATCTACTTTAGGCAAGCATGGGATCTTTTCTGCTGGAGAGAGGAGATGCTTTGTCAGCGTAGGTGATAGAGCTAGAGATGGTGTCATGGTTGGAAGGATGGTCTTTCAACTTCGCACATTATTAGGAAATTGTGAGGTTTTGTAAGTCATTGTTTTTAGTGGCATTCTTGGCTTCCTGGTCCACAGTTTCGTTCCCATGCAGCCCGCAGTGCCCCGGCACCCACTGAAGAATGGTGTTCTTAGTGCTGTTGTTTATGTGCTTCCTGGGCATAGCGAGGTCCGTGAGGTTATTTTTGCTGCTGGATTTTAGACTGGTTAGAAGCGATTGACTGTCTGAGCAGATTAGGACTGATTTATAGTTGTTTATGTTAACCCATTCCATGACACTCTGTTTCGTAAGATGAGGTGTAGATGCGTTCTTTCAAGCCCTTGTTGTAGATGACTATAGGGTTATCGGGAGTATCGGTGGTGACGATAAAATCATTGCCTCCCATTTCGGTGCCTCCACTGAGAGAGCCGTCGCATAAATTGTGATGTCTATATCGTGTCTGTTGACTAAATTGGTGGCATCTATAACTAACTCATCAGTTGGTGTAGATTTGGTTGAGATCCCCAACTCTGATATTATTTACTCTAATATATCAATCACATTTTGTGCAACTGATGACGTCATAATATTTTAAACATTGATATAAATTGAATAAAATGTCACGATAATTTAATGGTGGTATACGTAAAACAATTAACCACAAAATTATTTAAAAACACAGGAAAATATTTTTGGATTATATAAAATTATAATGTCAATGCACCAATCACGTGACCAATCTTTTCTTTAGAAAACTGAGCTCAATCGGTTAACTTCTTGTTAACTAATTCTCGCACCCCTCTTCAATTGGCGAATATATTGTTAATGTCAACCATTCAGAATCCTTAGGGGTGTGCACCACCAACCCCCTCCTGACCACATATCATCCAACTGTTTGAAAACGACACAGCAGATCCTGCTAAAATTTGGAGCCAGTGAACTAAATTTCTTAAGGTTATTCTTGTAATAACATTTTTTTCTGGCACCACTTAGGTCACTTGATTAGCTCCTAAAAATGTCCCATTTTTGACAAATCGTAAAAATTTTAAGAATTAGATATTTTTGCAAAGGAAAAGTTTTTCTTTTGCATTCCTCACAGTGACCATTAATTACTTGTCTTTATTTATCAGATATTTTTGTTTCTAAAATTGGTTTTTATATATATATTATATTATAAATTTGATTTATGAAAAAAATTAATGATGTCTGGTTCTGTTTCAACATTTTTGTGATAAAAAAATTTACTCCATGGAATCAAATATTACTTAGGCAAAATTTGTATTTTTGAAAATCTGGTAACTAAAACACTAAATCTCTTTGAAATATATAAATAACTAACATACAATATAATATAATATGTAAGCTTATTACATTATATAAAGTAATTTTATTAGAAAGATCTGTAATTTTATACATAGCTCTAAAATGATACAAAATCTGTTAAGGTTCACTACGTTCGATTCATTATACATTCAATATGCTATATATTGCTTCGGGGTTTGGACTAGTCCCGCTGGTCCAATAAAACAGCACTTTCTGCTTTTCAAATCGTAACAGCTCCTAATTTTCTATGTACAAAATTAATATGGTACCAAAACTATCAATTTGGATTTTAAGTGTTGATTAAAAAACATCATCAGAAGGCATGAAAGCTATGTTCAATAACAGATATACAAATATATATGTATATATATATGCGTATATATTCGAATTTTATTAGTTGTTTCAGTTGCAAACAACTTTTCACAAATTTAAGGTTCTTACATTTGTTTTTAATCGTTTTTTTTAAATTGGCCTTTTATGGTGTCATCAAAAAATCAACAAAGAAATATAAAATTGTAAAACATAATATTATGTCATGATCATGTTTATTGTTTTGGAGTCAAGTTATACGTGTATCAAATTTTAACTTAATCGGTTAATGGGAAAAATGGTTATAATTGTAATATGTATTTTGTTGTTTTAATAAGTTTTTACCATTAAATATTATACAAATTGTGTTACCTTTCCTTTTTAATAATAAATTTTTTTCGTCATTAATTTAGTTTAACCAATAATGTTAAAAACTGATTAACCTCATTTGAAGTTTAAATTAGATACTTCAAATGTATATTGACAGCAAACATGACTCTATTTACCTACTTTAACAATATCCCTTTCTCATTATTATTTTATCTCATTTACGATAAAGTTGTTTTGATTTTTTTTTTCAAGTCAGGAACGACTCTCAAGTATTTTTCAGCATTACGAAGAGTCCCTGCTTAGTGAGTTTCGGTTTCTTTCAGATCCTTAAATTCACTCTGGAGTCCAGAAGTAGCATCTCTCAGTCACCCCGATAACGCAGCCGCCTTTCAGCTGTCGATGACCGCCAAGTTGGCAGTTCTTGGCAGAAATCAGAAATCTGCAAGTGATGCTCATCAGGTAATTAATTGACCGGACCTAGACTAGACAGTAGTATACAGTCTGCTTGTTCGTCAGGTTTTAAAAAAATATGGATTTTGTCAGTTTGTATAAATTCCAAATTGTTAGGTTAAAATTGAACTAAGTAATTCTATCTAAATAATGTTTCTGTATATTCTTTATATTTTAATGTGGTTTGCAACATGGATAAAATGATGCTATTAGGATTCGTTCCCGAGTGTGATTTTAATTCAACAGTTGTATAGATATTGTAATAAATAAAATATGTAAGTATCACATATGCATGTCTTCATGTTTTAGTGTAAATATATATTTTCTTATATCCTAGAATATTATGTGTGGGAATTATAAATTAATGGTAATGCTAAAGTTTAACCATTTTACATGATCAATATTTAAAGTAGCATTCTAACATATTAATATATACAATCAAATAGTAAATCAATAATGTTAAATAAGGATTTTGTTCATTTAGAAAACGAGTGTTGATCGTCTTCGTAACTTCCTCTCAGACGGTCATGAGCACCTAATGCATCTCTTGGGATTTTCAAGCCAGTTACTGGGACACGATCTCTATGGGATTCCAGATATCAGTAACCTGGTTATCACATTCCTTTTTGCTGGCTTTGATCATATTACTGACCTTAAAGTCAATGCACTACTCAGTATCCTTTTAAATGATTTTTTTTTAAATAATTTTAAGTTTATCGAATGATTGTATGTTTAATTTTATATTAAATCTATGTTTAATTTACTATTATATTTATCTGCGTATATTTATTAAATAATTAAAATCCCAATTTAAAAAAATCATAATCGCTCTGGTTGTTAATAAAGAAATAGTTGCAAAATAACTAATGTACATTTTATAACATACTAGATCACAGTCTATACTCTATATATATATACATTTAATAGGCACACTAAATCTGATTATGACACAAACATTGAACCACTGACGCAAACATTGAATACAATATGAACCACTATGACGCAAACATTGAATACAATATGAACCACTATGACGCACACTATGACGCAAACATTGAACACAATATATACTTCTCTGTATGTTAAACATTTTTGTGATAAGGTTAATTTTTCACCAGCTATTTATTTTTTCCATAACTTGTATCTTTATCAGAAAACTTTCTGAAACCCTACATGCGCAATTGCCCAATAGACTGCTTGGACTCTGCAATAGTGCCTGTTGTGGAACAAGTGTTAGATGCTGTCTTTCAAGTAAATCAATTTATGTGTTCAATTGAGACACGCGGATATTTCGCATATTTATATACGTAATTTATTTGGATAGTATTCTTAATTTTATTATAATATATTCTATTTTGCAGTTTATAAATTAAAATAATACTATATTTCGTTCATTTAATTTCTTTTCCATTTACATTTAAAACTTTGTTTTTAATTCTATTTTTATTATGCCGGCTCAATGAACAGAAAGTATGTACATGGCTTCTTTGTCAATCCTTTAAAATCTTTGAGCTCTCGCGTGTCATCCGTTCGAACCAAATACGGCCTTACTTTTCCATTATACTTTAAAACACACTTCATTTCACATACAATAGCTTCTACGACCAGAAAAATAGAATTATCATAGTTGGACTCCTGATTCTTAGTAGCTCTAGTTTCAAATAGCAAAGCACGAGGAGTCTGTTTTAAATTATTTTAGGAGCATTAATCTGCATTCTCGCATTTAGTTTCTTTTCAATCCCCTTCACACATTACCATGATTAACATTAACCGAGAAGTGAGGTTGTTAAAAATGTTTCGCTTCCCCTCAAGAGTATTACACCTCTTCTCAAACAAAGCCGCCGTTAAATAAAAATATCATCGCCATGACATCAGTCTCGGTATTCTCCGTTTTGTATACTTTGTGCACACGTCACTAAAATGTAAGTTAAACAGCGTCTTTTACACTTTCATCAGTTTGTTAAGACAATTCATTCAGCCGTTACATTCCGGCTGCAGCAGAAGCAAAGTGAAGATTGATTTCTCTCTTAATACCTGACCGACTTATATTCCATAAAAAGTGTAGACGGATAGGGATTACAAAAGTTAAAAAGGTGGCCGTTACACATCTTTACATACTACTTATATTATGTCGCCAAAAATTGTAATAAACTGTTGTCATTGTACGTTATTATATAATGATGTCATTATACGCTGTGTGATTTCGGATTAAAACTAGGATTTTAAATTATATTTTGTAATGTAGTGTAGCGTTCTTTGTTCTCTCTTTCAGCGTTTAAAACGGCGATGGGAGACCATATCATTGACCAAGTAAGGCATACTGTACAGTTTTCTTGCGAACATAATTTTGACATATAACATTTTGTAATGGTCAATATATTTTACTTTTGTTTTAGTGAAGAGGATGGTGATGAAGAGGGTGAATTAACTGATGAGGTTATTGAAGAGCAAATTGTTCGGATTCTCACCAGGACCACTATGGATACAGTTCGTAAGTTAAAAGTGGAATATTTTTGTTGATCTTAGATCGAGCTGCAGTGTCACACAAAAATGGACAAAGCCTTCTATAATATTTATTCGTTTTTGTCCTTGTTTGATAATGTCAATTGTAAATTGGTTTAATAACATTGTTTAATCGATGATTTTATTCTGACGTTATTTTTTATGGCTGGTTTTACTTAATATAAATTCAACGTAAATTTCAAAATAATACTTTAGATAAATATTTTCAATTTTAACTCTATAAGGTTATTAGTTACGCATCCATGGTTTATAGTAACAGAATTGGACCACTTGAATTGTTCAACATATTTGCTTGCATAATTTATCATTAACGACTATTAAAAACGTTGTGTAACTGTTATTCTTGAAGTCAGTTAAAAATATTTTTTTATTATCCGCTCTTGAAATGTAGGGTAATTAGCTGTTATTTCTAAATGTTTATTAACGACTAGCAAATTTAAATTATGAAAATTTAATTTATATTTTAGTATTGATCGGCAAATATTTAAAAAGTTTGTTACGCAATACTCCCTAAAAGCAATTAAATATGTCACAAGGTTTATAGGAGTCTTAGAAAATTGAAAGTATTATCAAATGTCTCTTAAAAGCTTCTTCGAACTTTTTGAAAGTTTTTATATTAATCTTTTTATTGACGTAAATTTAACATTTTACTTCTTATACTTCATATGCTACTTATATGCTTAGTATACTTCATACCTTACGAACCCTGTAAAACAACGAACCAATATAATACAAATTATGATTGTAGGTGAGCTGCTAGCATGCAACGGCAAATCCAACATCAATGGTTTGGAGCCAGCAGCAAGCAGTGAACACTGCGCTGGAGGGGGCGGGGAGGCAGACATCGACGATGACATCGAGATGCAGCAAGCCTCCAGCTCAACTGGTACGGCCAAAGCAAGCGGCAAGATCGGGTGTCTCATGACCGGGGTTCTCAGGCGGGGTGACGGGCTGTGGCTGCTTGGTGGAGTCTGTGAGGCGATGACCTGGCCGGATAGTGTGTCGTCGGTCAAAGCGATCGACTTCGTGAATCAGATCATTCATCTGGTGAGTTAGGGAGTCATAGACTTAATGAACTTCGTGACTGCTTGTATATAATAAAGCCTATTTAATTCAGACACAAATTGGATTTGCCGAAAGCATTTGAAAAAAACAAACAAAGCCATCTAGTCCAGATTACTTTGTCGTCTGCCTAAGTTTTATTGTTCACTAATTTCAAGAAACTAATTCAAATCTGCCTTGTTTATTAATATTCTAGTGGCAACAAGGAATGTGCTATAATTTTGGCAAAGATAATTTTCAATATCTTAATGTTCGGTTTAGTGTAGATTTATTGATTTTTGTAAGAAATCATTGAAAGAAAAATATTTACTTTCCTGACAAATTGGTTGATTTATATATTATTATTTATTAATATATTTTAAACAAACATTAAATATCGATTATGTTGACTTCTGTGCATAGTCCGTATACCATAGCGACATCCGAAAGGCGAACTAAAATACTTTTCTTTTTCATCGCATTTAATACAATAACATACCAATTTATAATAGTACTATACATGAGACTGTTATCAGTAATTTTTCACGCTAACTGAAATCCATTTATATCAAGAATATGATAATTTCCTTTCTGGACCTCGATATATCATGTGTCTGTCTCTCTTGACACCGTCCTCTTCACTCTCTGTGTAAAGATGATAGAGACATCGAGTCCACAGATGACAGCCGAGGTGACTAGCCACGTGCTTCTCTGCATTCTTCGAGGTCTTCATATCAATGGAAAAGACCGGGAACTGAACCTCACTTTCCTCCTCAATCTTGGCGTTTTCGTCTATGAGAAGTATCGACCCAGTCATCCGCAACTTGCTGACGTCATCACTCAGAATACTGGTCAGCCGCCCGACGTGGTCAAGGTAATAATTTAATTTATTTTGATAATTGAAGAGAGGTGAACATTGGCCAGAAGGATGTTTTCAGGTTTTTAAAAATAGTGTGTCACGTGGAATCGTTTTTATATATTTGTAACAGGGTGGCCACTGGTCAGGGAAGTCAGGGAAAAGTCAGGAAAATTAAAAAAGGTCAGGGAAGTCAGGGAATTTTAGAAATAGTCAGGGAAAATTAAAAAACTGTATTATATAAAATTTCTACCTGTATATTTCAATCTGAGTCAGATTTGCATCATTAGGTAGGTTTTAATTTGTCGAATATTTGTAAATGGAGGCTGTATAAAAAACACATGATTTTTGATGTGATATCACTATGATATAACTGCACTGCCATAACATGCCGGAGATTGGAGTCAGGGAATAGTCAGGGAACTTTTTGGGTTAGGGAGAGTGGCCACCCTGTTGTAAAAATTTGTGACGTTATCTAATGATAAAAGTTGGCGGTAACAACACTTTTAATATTAAAATAATTTAAACTTTTGTTTGTGACATCTAATCAACGTTTAGTGTTTATCATATTTTGACAATATTGGGATTAATTTAGATTGAATTTTTAATTATTATTAAAAGTTTATCAAACAATATCAAAATAATGATCGGTAAGATATTTATATTGAAATTTAGTCTAAAATACACTTTAAATCCTGTCATAACTACGCATTTGGTGATAATTTTACGATATTCAAAGTAAATAAACGCTAATAATAACATGAACATTTTGAGATACAGTATCTCTGTGTAAAATTTAAAAGATAGATAAAATATAATTTTATCATATACAGAATAACAAATAATGTAACAATTTAACTATATAAATATCTTTATATATTATTATACTCGCTCGTATTAGTTACTATCTGAGTTCATAACATTTTTATTTTATCTTTGGTTCTTAATCAATAAAAATATTAATAATATAATCAGTAATATAAACGCCATATGTTATAGTTGTCTTGATGGTTATTATTGCGTAGTATCCAATTGTTCGTTACATCATTACATTATAGCCAGGGGTACATTATATACTTTATACCTGGTGATGACCTGTTGAAATAAATTCAACGAGAATATACTAATAATAGGGTGTCCGCAACCGGGAAAAACCTGGAATTTGGCTAATTCAAGGGGGAAAACGGGAATTCGGCTATTTACATAATGTAAACCGGGAATTGGTATTGATATTTCTGTTGTATCAATAATTTTAATTATCTGCTGGCACTTGCTCAGCCTTATACATATTACCTTATAATAAATGTGACTTTTATCATTTTTAACTAACAGCCCTTTTTTGCTGCATAATCGTGTATTATACTATTATTGACCTCTTTTGCGCTAAACACAGCCATTATGACTGCAGGGAATTTAGCAACCCTGGCTTGCTGAGCTGTCATTAGGTAGTTTTTTGCTATACTTGGTAGAATTGATTGGAACCATCAGGCAAAATCTGCTCACCGGATAGAAAGAAAAGAAAAGAAATAAATCAGAAATAATCAAATATAAATAAAACAAACAAAACCGACAAAAAAGATACACAAAAAGCAAAGGAGAAGAATTAATAAAACTTAAAATAACAAGAGTATAACTTCCTAGAAAAAACTCAAGAAAACCAGCCAAAAGGAGACCAATACCAAAAGTGAAAGAAAAGGAAGGAATTCCACCAAGTTATACCTGTACTTATAACACAGACCTAGGAAATGAGAGGATGTTAAGTCATGCCTGTATTGGTTATATGTTAACTAAAGCCATTATCCAGGACACAAAACCAAAACGGACCGGAAGTAGAAGCCGACTTAAATAGAAGCTGACTTAAATAGATACAGTAGAAAATTAATAAGGTGTGGGATTTAGGATCCTCAGCGGGAAAAACCAGGAAAATGACAATTATTAATCTGGAAAAACCCTGAATTCGGTTGTGATATTAGCGCGGACTCCCTGCGGACTCCTATTTGGAAAAATAAACAATAATTCTTTAAAAAAATAAAAGCTTTGTAATTTGTAGCTCGTGTTTCAAATTTTAAACTGTATCGGATGAATTAAAATGGATTTTATTTTACCAGTCCATGGTACCCCTTATTTATTACTTAATTAATGTCTGCTTGCCTTTGAAGAAGAGGAAAATAATAAACATGTTATGTATGTAGGTTGTAACTTCCTTTAAACGAACTTATAAAACAGTAAAAATTATTAACTATAATAATATATAGAATTATAAAATGAATCGCATAGAGCCTTTACTCTAGTTATTACATATACTATATTTAAATTTTTATCGGTTTAAAAATTTATTATTAAAAAAGATTTTGTTGGAGTCAATAAAACCATAGATTTTTTTGGGAAATAAGTCAACATAAACACAAGGTGTCCGCGATCGGAAAAAACGGTAAATATCGGGGAAATGCTTAAGCAACCGAAATTGACGGGGGTGCTTTCACTTTCGGTTTGGAGAAATTATAAAGATCAAAACCAAAACTGGGGGAGGCGTTACGTCATTATTGACCAATTAGAAGATGATACGTTATGCGCTGGTGCTACCGGTTCCCTACTACTAACAACGTTGTTTATAATTATTCATGGGACTTTATTAAAATGTTTTTTGTTAGTATCCAAAACGTTTACTACTAATATTAGTAGTCAGAATCATCTAAGTATTAGGTAAATAAGGCTGGTTTCACTTGCATAATTATATATTATATAAATAGGCAAAAGTAATACATCTTAGAATAAAATATTTAATAGAATGTAATACTAGTAGTATCCTAAACAGTTATATTTTTAATTGTTTTTTCTTTTATAATTGCAGGCATTTGAAGACAAACTCTTCACCCCAACCCACAAGCCGATGGTTGATCGGGCCAAAAAAGAAGCCTTCAACAAAGTTGTTGCTCCTGTCATTGGGGTAATTACGCGCTTAACTTTCGATATTTTTTAGCAAACGTTTTTATTATGTGAAGGCTTCACATATGTAAATTATTGTGATCTTTTCAGTTCATATAAAAATTACTAAATTGATATACTCTAAACCATATAGAGTTTAATATCTAGCACTAACAGGATCGTTAACAATGTTGACTACTGTCTTGTTGGTCGTATTACTGTAATAATTGTATTGTTCATCACGCAATATATTATTTTAAATCTTTGGTTGTGTTATTACTTCCAAACTTTCAGTCAGTCAGATAGATTGCGACTTATAGAAACTCGGCCCGTGATCAACAAAACCAAGATAATGTACTGAGTTTATATTATAAAAATTAAGAAATGTTATGTTACGACTCATCTAGAATCCAATTTTTATCATTGCTTAAGTAACTGTGTTCGGTATTCCAAGTTTAACAATAGCAATGCACACTTCATATGCACTATGCAGTGTAAAGATAATTAATATATATGCATAACGTTGTTCAGTTTAAATACTTGGGAAAAGTTAGGAACCATTTTCTAAAAATTTTGCTGCCCCGTTGTAATGATTATGCCGGCGTTATTATTTGTTATTTTTTTATTAATTAGGTGGCTCTTTGTGAACGATTTAAAGAAAATATCAGAATCCGAAATCTGCCCCCCCTGATGAAATCAAGTTGGCGAAAACCTCACAAAGCACTTCAGGGTGCCGATGCCGGTCAGAATGATGCTCTTTCCGGACTCACTGCTTTATTTGCACATAGCAGCTAACACAGACAGTTCCAAGTTACTGAGTTGTCTCCATTAGCAGTTGTTATTTTAATGTTTCCATGGTATATTCACTGTATCAAATCTCTATATATTTGTATGATATTGTGTTCAAAGTGCATCACTTTTAAATATTTGTGCATATTTTTTGAATTTTTTATTACATCGCTACATCTCTAAATACTATTCCAAGGCATTTTATAATTTATAATGTAATACAATTATATATCTTTGTGAATAATATATCTGTTATTCTATTTATATAATATGTCAAATGCGTCAAGTCTTGTTCCTTTATGATTTTTGTAATTTTGGGCCTATAATTCAATTTTTTCAGTATTGTTTAGTCCATTAATTATATTGTTGTAATTTTAGAAATAAGTTATAAAATTTATAACTTTCCTAGCAGTCCTACCTTTTTGGCTACTGATAAAATTTAACGAAGTCAGAAAGTTACAAATGCCTTAATTTTTAACTCTACATTAGATTTAAAGCTATTTAAAACGGAGAATTATTCACTATTCAATGATTGTATTGAACAATTACCCGTAAATGTAATTAAAACAATAGCTTTGTGATTAACATGTAAATTAAAATTCGGTATAACAATGTCTACTGATCTTAGGAAATGATTAAGATTCTTTGGACAAATATAAGAGAGATTTATGCAATGATGGCTGTTCTTCTAATAAGTGGCATTTTCATGTTAATTAATGTATTTGTTACAATGTCCAAAATCTACATTGTTGGGAATCACGAAATCATATACATGGGTGTTATTAGTAAGCGTATAACGGTAATGTGTTTGTTAATGCAGTGCTCTCGTTCTGTAGATAGGTCACCGTTGATCTAATTCACGCAGTATGGTTACAGGATCGACTTAGTGTATTAGTGGAGTTACAAAAAATAAACTTATTAACATGGTGGCGGTAATTGTACAAAAATACCACCAACGTGTACTCAGGAATATATTCATTAATAATAATACTTTTTAATAATTTTTTCAAATACAATTTTTGGTTCTAAATAAAATGGGAACCATTTGTTCTTCCAAGATCTAGCTGGCTACCTTGTAGATATGGGTTACATATAAAATAAACATTATTTTATGTCTATTACAGTATACAGTAGGCCTATGATGTACATAATTGAAAAAGCGCTTTCATATATAAAACTAGTCTTTAAAATAGTAAAATACTTGTATAATAATTGAATAGTTCAAACCGTATTTTTATTATAATAAATAGGTAGTAATTGAAAAATGTGTGTTTACACAAATGGCACTAATGTCACGACAGTTAAAAATCATTTTAATATTATATCTATACTTCAGATCAATTGATAAGTATATGTGTCACATATAATTTAATGAAAACAATTAAAATATTTCACCATGGCATGATTATGCCTTCTTGATTAAAGGTAAAAGCTATGGATCTTTTGCATTAATTGAAATAATTTTTTTTTATTTGATTGTCGTTTTTGCATTGTTCCCTATAGTTGTAGTCTAATTGACATGAATAATACATATTATTTCTTATTAAATACATTCCTACAATAATGACAAAGTTCTATATATTTATTCTAATGACTGATTTGTACCATATATAAATTAATTAATTAAAAATAAAAAAAAAAAAATTATTGCAATTTGCATTTATAGTGACAGAATTTAAAATCAGCTCACCATGAAACATATAACATTAAAATATATGTATTGATTCATGAATAATTTTATTTTTGACAATGTATTACTAAAAGTTATATGTATTTTAAAAGCTAGATTCATAATGAATATAGTGTTAAAGATACTAAATAATAGCTTTTTAAATTATTATATAATTAAAGTTCTACTGGTATCATTTTTTTATCAAAATAAAGTCGCCGAAAACTGTAAATAAATCGTCCAGCCAATCAAAAAGCGGTATTTGGTATAACACAACTTTACGTTGGTGTAGCACACAATATGTGTGTATTAGTATAACGCACACATTGACACGTTTGGTATAACACACGGTAAATTGGTATAATTCACGGACAATTGATATAACACATGGTCAATTAGTATAACGCACGGTCAATTGATATAATAACACACGGTCAAATCGTTTAACCCACGGTCAATTGATATAATAACACACCGTCAATTGGTATAACATGAAACTTTTGATGTAGCTTACATTTTAGTTTATTAACATAGACATTATATTTCATACCAACATAGTGTAACTCACTTATTATTTATATAACGTGTATCCACATTTTGATCACAATAATTATTATACTGATTGGATGGCATACTTGTTAACATATCTGGTTTCCTATTTTAAACCATAATTTAAAAAGGGTTGTGTTTTCTAAATAATTAAATGAATTAAACTGTATTATTATTTTCTTTAAATTTTGTTTATTGACTTTTTTGTTTAAACTCTTATTATTATTTGCAATCTCATTATTGATATACAATAGAGTGAAAGGGACAATTTTAACAAATATTTTCTTCGTCTGTGTCTGTTCAGAACTGTGTATTTTATAAGTTATACTAAAAATATAATAATTTAATCATTTATATAAATGTGTTTGAACTGTTATCTGTTATTTTTAATGTTATGTTTCTTGAAATTATTTTAAATAGCGTTCCTGTTTACGACGATGTATCCTGTTTTTCACTGGAAGCGCACTTTTCCTTTGATGATTGTAGAGCGTGTATAATTTGCACCTTCTTTTTATTTTCTGGACGTTTTCGACAGATTAATTATTCATACACATATTTTATAAAAAAATAATAACAATTTCATTGATATTATGTTAGATTGGCGACCATTCGTATATGGGGGGACGGCATCGGTTCTTGCAGAATGTGGTATGT
This sequence comes from Coelogynopora nodosa, assembly GCA_034780555.1. Lineage (NCBI taxonomy): Eukaryota > Metazoa > Platyhelminthes > Proseriata > Coelogynoporidae > Coelogynopora > Coelogynopora nodosa. Next base: position 269 of record JAUZND010000182.1, on the reverse strand, counting down.
TGATTTTTTTTCATTTCATTTTGTAAAAAAACATCTTATACTTTTTATTTATTTATTACTATTTAAATAGCTAGTTTACGGTAGTAAACAAAATTGATCTGCTGTATTAATAATGTGTTTATAAAATAATTTGAAACTTGTTGCCATTTTTTCTTACTGACATTTTTTATTGCCATTGGCATTGGCATTGGAATCTTTAACACTAGAATTACGGTGAAATAGAACTACCTAGAATTACGGAAGAAGTCAAATTGACTGTTTCATATTTC
>JAUZND010000181.1:0-14339 GCA_034780555.1 Coelogynopora nodosa | reverse complement strand
TTCATATACTATACAATGTTTCTTATACTATGTATTATGTGCAATGTAAATGAAAATGTGTACGTCACCATAATAATGCATATGCTAGGATTGTAATCTATTGTGTAACAATGACATTTGTTGCCCGCGTATAGGCTATGGTTATGAAGGCGTCGATCCAATCGTGACAATTCGAGTGGAACATCCTCCACTGGCTTCGAACCGAGTCCGTACTCTGCCTGATGGACAGAAGGAGATAGTGGGCTATCTTTACGAGTCCATTATTATGGAATGTGACGTCTTCAATTTCCAGGATAATGGTCAGGTGAGTTTCTTTGTTATTGGTATCCTCCACCGACTACTGCATTAAAACTGATCACTACATGTATATAATACACAGTTGTGTGATTATTGGCCGGGTAACTTATTTATTAATCTCGGCTTCTGCTATTTCTGCCCAGTTAACCAGTTTGTAATGGTAGCAAATATATATTTCACTTCAATGTCTCTTCAATGTTAATGCAGTCTAAAATATGGACATATTGTTAAAATATGTTAAAAAAATTAAAGCAGGATTGTACTCGAATTTTTAAATAATTTTATATTTTGCTTAATTTAATTGACTATAGATTTACATAAATATTGATCAACTACATTGGCATTGTAGGTTAGATAAAAGCTTGTAATGAATATAATTGTAATCTTAGTTTGACTTGCGATTTGTTTTTTCATTTCGGGTCACACCGGTACGTAATATTAAATGAAAATTATGTCTAGCTTATGTCCAGACTGATTAGCGCTTTAGTAGGATTAAACAGAGTTTTGTACATAGAGCCCTAGCTTGAAAATAAAGAGGATGTATGATGATTATAAAACTATAACTTGTGACAGATAATTACCTTTTATTCGCAGTATATAATATATCATACTTAAGATTTAAAAGAGAGAAATTTGACAGTTTCAAGATCCTTAGAAATTTTAGATAACAGACGTGTGTGTCTTTCGTTATTAACCAATGATAATTTAATAGTCATGTTAACCAATGACAATTGAATAGTCCTGCTAACCAATGACAATTTAATAGTCCTGCTAACCAATGACAATTTAATAGTCCTGCTAACCAATGACAATGTAATAGTCCTGCTAACCAATGACAATTGAATAGTCCTGCTAACCAATGACAATTGAATAGTCATGTTAACCAATGACAATTAAATTTAATAGTCCTGCTAACCAATGACAATTTAATAGTCCTGCTAACCAATGACAATTTAATAGTCATGTTAACCAATGACAATTGAATAGTCCTGCTAACCAATGACAATTGAATAGTCCTGCTAACCAATGACAATTTAATAGTCCCGTTAACCAATAACAATTGAATAGTCATGTTAACCAATGACAATTGAATAGTCCCGTTAACCAATAACAATTTAATAGTCCTGCTAACCAATAACAATTGAATAGTCCCGTTAACCAATGATAATCGGCCAATTGATGCTTCTACTCCGACCAGGTGTCCTGGGTTGTGTACCACGATGACGACAGCAAAGGGGTGAAAGTGGAGACGATCAGCACCAACCTCTTGACGATGGATCGAGCCAGATGGCGCGTCAGTCAGGGCAATCAGATGAATTCCTTTAGGTGAGTTGTTGAGCATTGAGTAGATGTGTTGTTATAGGGCGTTGAGGGAAGCAGGTTCAATGTTGTTACGTCTGTGAATCTCTATCTTTCTTTCTTATAGATTGGAAGTGGTTGCCATAGGGAAGCAGAGTCAAGGTCGCTACGCCTGTGAATGTCTCTTCAGCAGTGAAAGTGTTCCCGTATCTGACTCGCGTTACCTTCTCGTTCAGGGTAAGTTTCTACCGTCTTCGTGGTGTAGAATTTGAACAATAGGCTATCTGTAAAGAAAAACAACAATAAAAATGGTAAGTTTTATTAAAATTGACAAAAAAGAGTTTTCGTCTTTCAGCAATAAGGTATAGTTATGGTATAATACAATTTAGAAGAGCCAGATAAGTTATTAGTCTGAGAAATCGTCAGCCAATCATAGGCTAACACACACAAAAACACAAAACATCAAGAAACTAATGAGCTGCACACCAATAAGATAATCATAATCTATGAGAGAAACATTACGAAGAAACAGATCGATACAGTCTAACACAGACAATTAGTCACATAGAATATATAGAAACAACAGTTAACAATTTGATTGATTTTTTTTGGAAAGCGGAAAAACTAAATAATTTACGTTAAACAATTGAGAAAGAGTTTACTTAAGTTACTATTAATAAAAAATATAAAAGTCGTTATAAAAGGTTTATAACATTGGTTTTTTTTACAGAGATAAAGTCATATGAATTTTTTAGCCTAGAATTTTCCGCTGCATTACTAGACCATAATACATGACATAATACATGCAGGGTAGCCAATCGTCTTATTTTCAGCAGGGCGACAGTTTGTTCTGTTTTTGACACAAAATATCGACAAAATACCAAAATGCAATAACATAAATTAGGTGCCCATAGGAGGTCCTGGAAAATTTAGGGCAGCTGTATATTTAATACTATCTATCTTTTGTCGTTAAAGAGAAAACCTTTATCTCTGTCAAATGTGGCCTCATTGTCAAGTGTGAACGTGACCGCATAATTTTAAAATTTGTCGTTGAATATTTTTCTCTTGCCGACAGTAGATGAATATAGCCTACTACGTTTTATATAAAAATTACTTTTTACACCTGTTTTAAGTTTGGTATATTTAGTGATATGTATAAATTTTGATTATCATCATTACATTTGTACATGTCAACATTTAATTTAATTCCATATTCAACTTTAAATTTTTGTACTAAAACCAGTCTGATCCTTATTTGATTTTTGAAAAGTTACACAAATTTTGTGTTAAAATCTAAAATTCTAATAAATTGCATGTAAACGAAACAAAGGCTTTTTTATTTTAAATCGATAATATGTTTCAATTAATCAATATTGTGTGAACAACTGTGGTCTTATAAAGGTCGGTTAGGTCAAATTGACACCCTGCCTCCCCCCACTCCATGGTACGTTACGAAGACATGGGGTATTAAGATTAATTTACGAACTTTTACTTTACCTTATTCATTCATATTTTATCTCTTTATAGTTACTGATATATACATTTCCACTTTTATTATACGATAAAATCATCACTTGCTGATCATTAATTGAGATATTTCTTACATGCCTTCTGTAAAAATACCAAATACCACTCTCTCCCTAACTGCATCGCAGAAACAACCTTAAAATATATCTAATCTTAGGACAATGTGTGCCTCATAATGTATTTTTCTATCATAACAATAATGGTCCACTTGCATATATGTGTATCATTTCAGGAAGTCATAGCTGGCAGCACTACAACTTGGCGGACTTCAACGAACGGTCATTATTTATGCATCATACTTGTTCTTCACTGGCGCGTGTGTTTGGTTCATTGGTGTCTATGCTTGTAATTGTGGATTGACGCTTGACAACTACTGAACAATGCTGTTCAATGCATGAGTGGGAATGTCTGAAATGTATGATGTTTGGTTGGCCAAAGTAGTATGCTATGGTGTTTCACTGGCACAGATTATTCTTTGCACACCTCCGTGTATTGCTGGCATCTTCTCTAGGCTCGATTTGATAACGGGGTTGACTAAACTCACATTTAGTGGAGTTTATTCGTAACCATGACATTGAATCTAGACGAGAACAAAATTAAATCACCCATTTTCTATGTGCTCTATGTGCATTTCTAACTGCTTTATGATCTCATCGTGCGGGATTCAACATGATTTTATGTGTCTCAGTAAATTTGTGTTTACATTATGTAACAGGAAAACAGCTAATATCTATAAAAATCAATTCAGAAGACTAACTTTATCCAACGTTGAAGCTGCTCATAGTAGTCGTTTACTGTACTTTTTCATATTCAAATTTAAAACGGTTAATTATAAAACAGTTGCTAATGTTACACTATCTGTTAAATAATTCTATGTGAATGCAGTTATTAAAGAGACTTTGCTAGGCTACTGCCCCGGAACTTCCTCGACTATGTTCAATGTCATGCAACCTATAAACTCCTTCACCAGGATTGTCAAGGTCATCGGATTCTTGTCAAGCTATGAATATCTCTAATTTGTTATGAATGTAATTTGACATATTTTTATTTTATTTTATTTTATTGTGGCATAAATATTAATATTTTGTAAACAATAATATTATATAAAATTAGTGTGTCCTTTAATCTTATTGAGGTGACAGTGTTTGTAAATATTTGATTATAATGATTGAATATTGAATAATAAAGTTCACGGGTGACTTGGCTTACTCATACCATGCCGTGCTGTCGATATCGATTCATTTCAGTTAATATTTTCCTACTAAATATACAATATATCCTATACAGTTTCTATACTGTAACGGTTATATATTGGGTAGGATCATTATTATTGTATTTCTAAAGCCTGAAGATTTTATTTTTTAACTTTTTTGACATCCTCAAGTAAGAATTATGAAACTTGCAATGCTTTGCTGTGGTCCTCTTGGCAGCCCTACTGGTGATAAGTTCCCCAATTCATACGACTAGCTGTGGTATCCCCACAAGCTAAACTATACTTATTATTTAATACTCGGTTATGATTAGAAGTTATAATAGTCAAAGTTATCGTTGCATAATCTGTGCTGCCTTTCATGTTAACGCTAGCTGCAGCAGACGCTTTCATAACCCGATTTAACCCTTGAAGATAGTATGCAACAATATATGTGATCGATAAAAGTTTAAATATATACTTATTGATCGATGAAAGTTTAAATATATACTTATTGATCGATAAAAGTTTTAAATATGTACTTATTGATCGATAAAAGTTTAAATATGTACTTATTGATCGATAAAAGTTTAAATATGTACTTATTAATCGATAAAAGTTTAAATATGTACTTATTAATCGATGAAAGTTTAAATATGTACTTATTGATCGATGAATGTTTAAATATATATTTATTGATCAATGAAAGTTTAAATATGTACTTATTGATGCAGGCAATATTTTAAGGTTTTGGCTAAATTTTTTCATACTACCCCAAGTTCTACATATTCTACAACAAATGATGTAATCGAAAGTGCACTCATAATTAGACACTTACTGAACATGTCAAAATGACAACCTCAGTATATGTTAATAGAATTGATTGGAACCATCAGGCAAAATCAGCTCACCTGATAGAAAGAAAAGTTATACATAGGAAAAAATAAAGTATAAATCAAAAGAAAGGGTAACTATATATAACAAAGAAAACTGACAAAAATAGATACACAAAAGGCAAAGGAGAGGAAATTCTATAACTGGTAAAAACGAGAATATAACTTCCTAGAAAAAATTCTATGAAACAGGCCAAAAAGAAACCAATACCAAAAGTGAAAGAAAATGAAGGAATTCCACCAAGTTATACTTGTACTTGAGAATATGTTAAGTCATGCCTGTAGTGGTTATATGTTAATTAAAGCCATCATCCAGGGCACAAAACCAAAACGGAACAAAATTAGAAACAGGCTTTAAAAAGATACAGTAGAAAATTAATAAGGTGCGGGACTTGGGACCCTCAGTGGTGTGTTTAACTTGTTTTATAGCGCGCTACCGTCACACTTCCCTTATTCTATATATATACTAATCAGGATGGTAAAAAGTATACAAGCGAGTTTAGAAAAGTATTAAAATTAAATTGAGTGTAAACTATCAAATGCAGGCGGGTCCGTGTACCCCTGAATTAGATACATCTTTCTCTATACAACTACATTTGCTATCCCAATTGCTGACATAGTACCGCACAGTCCCCCTCTGGATCCCTCTGTACAGAACTGCCCCGCATCATCACCCACAACGCCAGTCATGACGCCATTGTTAACGAGGGTGACAAGAAGGAACTCTACTGCTTTGCTGAGGGGACCCCGCGACCTTCCGTGTTCTGGCGGCGTGTTGGCGGGGAGAACAGTCTCATCAGGGGACACGGCACCTCCATGACTGTGAGTCACTCTCTCTCTCTCTCTCTCTCTCTCTCTCTCTCTCTCTCTCTCTCTCTCATATATCTACTTGAATTTTAGATTTTTAAATGTAAGTTAACATTTTTTATTGTTGATTTTCAATACTGACTATATTTAAAGTGACAATTTAAAGTAAATATAATTAGTTTTTTCTGCAGGATTGAGACAAGGGTTTTAGAGTTCTGAATCATTTAGACCCCGGCTAAACTAAACTTTTTCCGAGAAATATGTGGCCGAGGTTGAGCCATAACTAACGAAATTTCAATCTGATGATCCAATGTAACCTTTTCTTGTCACTGACATTGAGAAAATTTTAAAAAATCCTATCAATAAATCATAATCCTGAGAAATAGCTCAATGTAAAAACTATAAGCTTATTGAAATGGATATGACTTCCTCTGCAATTGAAAGAAAACACTTCCAATGCGACGTGTTGGCATCATCTTCACGAGAACTTTTAGAGTTTAAGTCAGAATGTAAACATTTTGTAATCAATTTCTTGCAAAAATTTAATCAGTAACATGCATTGCTCTCTGGTTTGTTCTATCCAACTATTATGAACACAAAGACATTACTGAAAACAGGATTATCTCGTTACTTCTAATGAGATTAAAGTTGAAAGAGGGGACTTAATTTTATGACAATTTTAAGTTTCATTCAGGATCCAACCATATTGCCAGAGATTCGTAATGCAGCAGTCTTGATGGACAGTGAACATTAATTAAACTGGATGTATTATTCAATTCTGTCGTCCAATCGAAACTATAACGAACTTTGGAAGGCAATCCAAAAACTTATAATTTTCAGCCTTGACCAAGCAAGTGTAGAAAAAAAGTATTTCTATTAATGAATACATCTCTACATACAACTTGTTTGCTGTGGGAGGGATTGAGAAAGCAGAAATTGCAGCATCTAGTAGTCATAGAGACGCCATGGAGTTCGAGAAACATGTAATTAGGTAGCTATGATCTTAAGGTTCCGGGGGTAAGTCGGTTTCATCTACTCAAATTTTATTAAGGGCTAATTTCGTCTGAGGTTGCTCGCTTGCTACTTTATCTGTATATTAGTATGATTACAAATATAAGTCGATACATTAAAAATTAAATGTCCCTAAATGGCCTTCTTTGGATTTTAAAGGAACTTAGATTTCATTTTAATTAACTATTAACATGTTTCATTTTATAGTGCCCCTTACAAAAAGTCGTCTCTTATTTACCTCAAAACATGGAATCATTTATTGAAGTTTCATCACACGACAGAATATGTTCTGTTTGTTTTGTGTATTAGGTTTTTTTGCAATATTGTATTACTTATTGGAAATTACATTATAAAGTCTCTTTCATCATTTTCAAAAATAAGTTGTTTGAAATATAAAATGCCTTTTACAATCGTAAGAAGCATTAAAGTATGTGAATTCTTTAATGAATGTTTTTCTGCTAAAAGTTTAATCGATTTAACTGTGCACTTCAGGGCAACATCCTCGTTTTCAATCCAATTGAAGCCGGTGATGAGGGGGAGTATCTCTGTACGGCCATCAGCCCAATTGGAAAGACCTTTTGGAGGGTCACTTTGGGCATTCTACGTGAGTTATTTTGACCTACTTTATCTAAGTCTGTCTGTGTTTTGATCTTCTTTATCTAAGTCTGTCTGTGTTTTGACCTACTTTATCTAAGTCTGTCTGTGTTTTGACCTACTTTATCTAAGTCTGTCTGTGTTTTGATCTACTTTATCTAAGTCTGTCTGTGTTTTGACCTACTTTATCTAAGTCTGCCTGTGTTTTGACCTACTTAATCTATGTATGTTTGTATGTTTACCTACGTTATGTATATTTGTATGTTTACCTACGTTATGTATGTTTGTATGTTGACCTACTTTATGTAAATCTAATTGTTGTTTACCTACTAACTCTGCGTGTATGTTGACATGCTTTATCTAAGTCTGTCTATGTGTTAACCTACTTTATGTATTTGTTATATTGATTATTTATATTTTAAATTAATTATTATGTTGTTTTAAAATTAATTTTAACAGTCAACTCAGTCAACCGTCCATGTTTAAGAGAGGCCTATATATAACTTATAGTTTAATTTATTAAACAAATATTTATTTATTGAGTTTTTAAAGTTCTATAAATTTGTGAATAAAATACAAATGTGATTTGATTAACAAAATTATTACTATTTTGTTAGGGAAGATGTTAGCATAATTTCAACAATCCCGTAAATATTAGCTCATGTGACCTTCTATGCTAATACTACTCTTATATTGATTTGACCTACTTTGCTAATACTACTCTTATATGGATTGACCTACTTCATATGGCCACAGATCGCCCCAAGTTCCGGTTGTTCCCCTCCCACGCCACCCCCAGCCAGCGACCCGGCTGCAACTTGGAGCTACTCTGTATCATTTCGGCCAATCCGCGACCACTACCCGAGAATATTGTATGGTCGTCAAGTCAACAGGGCGTCCTTGACAACTCCGCTGATGGCAGGTGAGCGTCATTCATCCTTCCATCCATCTGCTCCTCTCCTCTCTTCTTCTTCTTCGGAGTTTAGAATTATGTGATCAAACACTGATTGAATGTGTCCGTTTTCTGCTTAGAATTGTTAATATGATTATTTCAATTATGTTTTATTATTTATTACTGATAATTAACTTTTACTGTTATTTAAAAGTAGTATGCTTGAGTAGTGTAGTGTGTTTTGTCATACTTTTCCAATAATGTTTAATATAATCGTATACTAACCATTAATTATTAGCCAGATAAAAGCAGTCTGTTAATCGCCACATTAACTCAATGGCGCACAATTTATTGGCTGAAATAGTTTTGTAACTACATTTCCACTTTTATAATGACCATAATATATAAATCTGATGCTATGGATGATTGTTTCACCTGTGCAATAACTCTATATGGACAGATTCATACTGGGAGAACTTCTCATTTTAAAATGGTACTAAAAGTGTACATTGAATTCCATCCTCAAGGTCATACAAATTAGCAGTTCAAATCGGGTTGTCTACTAAAGATCTAGTTTAGTAGTATGTTACATACAGCTGGCATTTTATGCTATAAGTGATTAACTAAAATTGCTTTACGGGTAAATATTGTTAATAACAAAAATACGAATGTAACTGTTTTTCACGTAAAGAGAAATGAATATTCCGTACCTTTTAGAGGTTCACTTTTCTTAGTAATCCTGACTTTATATTTTTTTGTTTTTATTAAATCATTACCAAAAATAAAATTTCCATTTGTAACATTATGACGCCAAAATACTGCCAACAGATGAAAGAATGCATTTTAATATGAACACGATAGAGCTGACCATCATTAATATTATTCACCATCAAAGTAATTCAACTAAAAGTGGCCACTAGAACCTCGATACCCCTACCAGATCATCAGAGTAGAAAGTTTCATGATGCCAAGATGATTCATTACCAGCCAGAATTGTTAAATTCGACCCCATCATATTTATCAACTTATTTTAAACTATCTGAATGATTCTATTTTACTATTGTTAAATTGACGTTGCCTAATCCATCTATTATTGGAATCTTACTTTTTATTATTTGTAATAAACTTTTAATTTAATTGTAATGAATAAAAGGTTTACAATAAACCGAAAGGAACGTACATTTCAGTAATGTTGTGTTTTTATTTTATTCAGTCTGTGTAATTGCCGGATTCTGGGAATCACACAACTGTCTCACCTTTGTTATCATACATTTATTTCTGAGGTTTGCGATACTTGATTATACCCAATTAAATAAAAATGTGTTGATGTTGAATACAATATCGCCATTTGTGAGTCAGTTTCATCCATTTATCACTTATCATTATAATAATTGGGGTTACCGTTGTGCTGTTATAAGTGAAGATTGTGGTGAAGTCGCTGGTAATTTGAAATGGTAATTTTATTTTAAGAATTAAAAGGAATAGTCTTTGGTTCATTTTTTAAGGTACATTTAAGATATTATATATTCCTAATGTAAATAGTCTACATATCCTGTTCGAAATCAAAAGATATATAACTTTTCCATAAATTTACTTAAAGTAATGAATCATATTTAAGAGTCTGATTGGTGTGCGTTTCAAATGATTGTTTAACGATTGTTTAAAAATGCTTTCCAAAAAAGTAAATTACAGTAAATTCATTTTTTCATAGCTATTGTTCTGTTGTAATTTAAATCCTATTGTTATTTCAAGATTGTGTTAATATTAAAAGTAAGTAATATATAAAAAAAGTTTAAATGTTGAATCTAAATGCAAATTATGTATATTTATTAAATAAAACGGAATATTACTTAACCGTCCAAAACTCACTTAATATAAATATTTTCAAACTCTACTACTTCTCTGTAGACAAGTAGTATACCTCATATCAGACTAATAATCAGCAAGTAATTTAAATATTTTATGCCTTTGCCAGATTCAAGCTAAAACTGCTGACGGCTGCCAATGCAAACTACTTCTATTCACTGAGTTTTGAACCAGTTATAGAGTCAGATCTTTCTGCCATCTATACGTGCTCTGCCTCAAATGCTCTGGGCGCTGGTTCCATCACAACAGTCATCAAAAGTGGGTATCTTTCTCAATACTATTATGACATGTTTAGTCTACTGCAGTGCAGGTCGTTTTTAGATTTCTTTTAATTATTTATATTCGACAATAATTCTAATATTTTCTCCAATTAAACGTAAATTATGGCTGCAGTTTATATTGAGTGGAAAATAAATGGAATATCTGATGTGAGATGATTCGACTATTATCGTCAAACTTCTGCATTTTATCTTGATATATAGAAAATCATTTCTAATCATTTCCCTTTGTTACCATGTGATGCTTTGGCTTCCATCTGATGTCCCTCTCTCCACACATCTCCTCTATCCACCTCCAGAATCCAGGATGCCGCAGCCCTCACGTCTGGGGATCATCCAATGTTCCGCCTCAACACTCTCCGCAACGGGAGGGGTCCTGCTCGTCTTCCTCGTTGGAGCGTCCTACGTCGGACGGTGGTAGGGGGACCTGCCACCCCCCCCCCCCTCCCTCTCTCTATCTCTGTCCAATCACAATACATCTGGTGTATTTTATCATATCGGTATGTTAAATAATCTACTAGTCCGACGAAATTCAAAATCACTTTTACAAATATTTTGATCGACCACAAATTGCACAATTACCATGGTAACTGGGGTGAATACATATTTATCTCTACATTATTCATCTAACAAATGTTACACAAGTTCTCTCTCTCTCATTTCTTAATTCTATATTTAAACTACAATACTTCAACTGGCGGCTCTGTTATCAAACAGTATTGTTAGTTCCAGAGGACTCATAATTTTACCGCAGACATCGACATCAGTTTTCTACTGCTAATATCGCCAGTACACCATCACCATAGTTGCCTCTTTCATCTGATCCATCCAGCTGTACCAATCACCCCATTACCACAGTTGTATTTGTTTTATTTGAGTATATATTATTATGGTTATAGCAATACAGCATTGTTGTTCAAGGTCCAATAACTGTCTTATCTAGGCCTCCCTTTTATAACTTTTTGTTATATTTGCCTTTCATCTCGTGGCTGTGTTTTTCAAATTTATCAAATCTTATCTAGTCAAAACAAAACTTTTTTAAGGAATTTCATTTATTATCAAATTTACTTTGCGTCGTCTGTGAACATCGATTTTTCAGCATGTGTGTTATACCTTTGTTGCTATGGCTATATACCCTATTAGTACCTTTTTTGAGGTATTCTCGTGTCCTACATAGTATTCGTAACCATATAAAATTCTCAACAAATTATATTGTTTCGTTACAGTATTACCTTCTATTGAAGGTTCCAATGTATCCTTTACTTATTTTCTCGATGTATTCGAAACTATTCTCAAACTGTATCCGTGCGTGGATGGCATAGATGATATTGATTTTTCTAGATATTGATCTAAATTGGCATATATAATCAATACCTCCTATACTTAAATACTCAAGTTTATGTTATTTGTTGTTGGTGTCCGTATTTTTTATTTGATTTTGGTATTATAGTATTACCATTGTTTTAGTATTAATGTATGTGACATTGTATTTCAATCATTTATGTCTTATAACTATTTAGTCTAGTCATATTTCTTTTTAACTTTTTTTCTTATATACACTTTAATATAATGTTTTAAGTGTTTTTATTGTTGTATCTTTTTTATCTGAATAAAAATCTTATTTATGTTCCCATTCGAGTTAAAATTTTCTTTGTACACAATCTGGGTATTTTAACTTACATTGCAATTAGAATGGCATTGAGACAACATTCATTTTTATTATCCGATATAAAAAAGTGGGCTAATTTGTAGACAAATTTAATCAATAATATGCATTTTTCATCTTCGCTGTCTGTTTATAACATATTATTTGACCAAAAAATTGAGTTACACTCTTTTAAAGTGTAACAACATTGAAGAAAGCTTCTTTCAAGCAGTCAACTGGCTGAACATATGTAGACAAAATGGGGTCGACACCCTGAAAAGTTCCAATTTGCAGGTTTTTAAGTTGCCACAGATAGCGTCCGAATTTGTAAACAATACATTTAGGCAATTAAAAACTACAACATCTAAGAATGTCACTGACATTCGCTCCTGGTATGAATTAGTCAACCAAGTATCTTATTCGTTTAGTATGGCACATTTTCGTTAACTCCTCAAACAAGATTCAAAATTCTGCAGGGACTCTTGACAAACTCCTTGAATCTTCTAAATCAGCCATCACAGAAATCAACAATGGTGTTCGCATATTTGATAAAACCAAACCTACATGTCTTGCAACAGATTGGTCCAAAACAAGAGTTGGATTCTGTTTATTCCAGAATCACTGTGAATGCTCAGGTCACATACCTTTGTGCTGTCACTCGGTTGGAAGCTAACTCTTATTGGAAGTCGCTTCATAAATTCTGCAGAATCCCGTTATGCCCCCGTTGAAGGTAAAGCTCTTGTAGTCATTTCATACTTGGCTGTCACAATATTCACATCGTTGTTGACCACAAACCACTCCTCAACATTTTCCATGACCCATCCAGTGACACATACCTAATGCTCGATTACATAATCTTAGAAAACTCCATCAACGGTTGAAAGTTGCTTATTTTATCTCCCATAAATATGTAGGGTATGAGACTAGTAAATTTTCTAGTAAATTACTTCGTTATCAATTCAAAATGCTGCACATACCAGGAATAAAACAAAAAGTACCAGGTGCATTTCTCGTCATCCCTTCTGGCCGCACAACTGACTATGTGGAACTTCCTGATTACATTTGCAATGTATCATATTATAATATATGCATAAGCGCATATATTACATCGATTTAGCTTCACCAATCTCTACCATTCGCTACAAAGATTCCCAATTTGAATCTAACGATGACCGCTTCACAACATTCCATATCATAACTCAATCCTTTACATCTGATAATTGGCACAATGTCAGAGAAGCGACTTCAAGTGACTATGAGATGGTAAACTCAAATGAATCAGGATTCCCTGTACCTAGTCATCGTATGTCTCATACCCTACATATTTATGGGAGATAAAATAATCAACTTTCAACCGTTGATGGAGTGGCAATCTACAAAGATCGCATCATGATACCCCCATCACTAAGGCAGACCATCCTTGACTCTCTCCATTCTACCCACCAAGGTGTGACCTCCATGATATCCCGAGCTGAACGACTGTGTTTTGGACTGAAACCACCAATGACATCCAACTACAAAGCGAGAAACGCAGCCAATCCAACCGCAAGGCCCATCACACAACCCAGTGCTCCTCAAACGCCACTTGTCTACATCAATTACTTGTTTCAAAATATATGCGCAAAGCTATGTTTTGCATAGCTCCTTCGTAGAGCTAAATTATAGGTGACAAAAGGAATATCTTTTTGAATTTTTTCGAACTCTTCTTAAATTCGTTCCATTTCCTCATCGTTTTTTATATAATTGAATAGTTCAATATAATTCATAATTTTTTCTTGTTTCAGGGTCAATTTCTTGTGTTTAGGTTTGTCTGTATGTCCTCCATAATTGTAGTCATAAGGGTCGACTCTTTATCTTTCTCCTGATCCCGGCCGCCTTCACCATATATAATATAATAATAATAATAATAGTGGCTTTATTTCCTGTATAAAACGGTGTTTATAAAAAGGAAAAATATGCAACTTAAAGATAGAGTAGACATGATCGAAGATACATTAAAACTTATAAAGACATAACTAAAGAAATATACAATTAAATTAAT
>JAUZND010000180.1:0-14339 GCA_034780555.1 Coelogynopora nodosa | reverse complement strand
TATAAATTACATATGTCATAATTGTATTGTGTGATATAAATAATGTGGATAATTTCAACCATTTTATTAATTATTTAAGGCCATTTATTAACATTCTTTCAAATAATAAATATTGTTATTATCGATTTTATACAACTTAATTTTCTAATTAACATACAAAATAAACAAATATGATTTTAATATACTTAAAAATTGCTTTAATCCTAAAATTTGAAAATCACTATATGAGCGCAAATTGGCTCATCTACAATTCTTGGCCCAACCAATACACAAAAGCTTCCTACGGCCCTGTAGGATATTATTTGTAACATAGTCATATTCTTGAATGACGAAATCTAATAAAGTGTTTAATTAAAAGTTATCATTTACAACGTTATAATTAGGAGTTAAATATTTGATTTCTGTGAAATGCATCAGGCAAGTGAAGTTTATGTTGAAATATACTTTAGTATATAGTATATAGTATATACTTAGGGCAAGTATAAAATATATATTTTCTGAGCAGAATACTTTACTGGACATAAAACTTCTGCAGTACATATACAGAGTTAAACATATTAATTTGTCAAAATAAACATATAAAAAAATTTAAAGATATAAAGAGAGTCAGAAAATATTAATCATTATTAATTTTTAAAAACATTTTTAAATAAAAATTATTTCCAACTTTCTGATTCTTTTTGTATTATTTGTTTTTATTTTCCTTATTGAAACAAATCAATATATTTAGCCCTGAATTGTACATCAGTAATATCACATTCTATTACTGTTTTCCCGTTGGTGTATTGTCTACATGTATTCATGTTATTTTTAACCATAATATTACGTCATTTATGTCCAGGTTATGTTATAGCCTATATATCAATGATATATCGAAAAAAAGACACATTATTAGTGCTCTTAATTATGCTTACATCCATAGAAATATAAGTATATTTTTATATAACTTATATTTCTATGCTTACATCCTATACAGATATATGTTATGTAATATTTATGTTTTCGCATATACATAAATGAACAGCTATAATATGTGTCATCCATTATCTATTTTGCAGACTCCAATTGGCATTTAAAGTCTTGCAATATATTGATTTCCCCACAGCTGTTGGTACAGCGTTAAAAGAACTGGATTGGTCAATCTAGAGAAATATAGATTAATTTAATATGTATAGATCATTAATGCAACATTGTATAGCATATCTGAAGAATCACATACGAAAATACAACACTTAGCTAAAACTATAGTTATTAGTGATATAGCAACCGTTATTATATAAATAATTTATTCGTGAGTAATGAGGAATACATTTATAAGAAGCGCATATATCATTATTTGATTAAAAACATGACATTTGAAAACAACTTAAATGTAACGAGTAGTTATAAAAAGGTAAAAGCTGGTTATGCTAAGTTTCCTATATTTGTTGGGTTAAATATATATGTTAGAAAAAATACACACGTTTTTCTTGTGTTTATCGTGAAAATTAATGTGTGTAAAAAACTTATGAAGATCTGCTACGTGCATGATGTTTTTGGGAATATAATATAAGTACCATTTATGATACACTGCATTTGAGAGTTTAATAAATAAATAATTATAATTGATGAAAATTGAGATAAATTGACAAACTCTTCTTATTTGTTTTATCTTTATATGAAGTTATTTTTCTTCTGATGGCGTGAGCACCTATGTAAAACAAATGCTTCACGTGTGAATTTATGACGGTGCATAAGTTGCTGTTTATCTCACAAAGTATTTCATACTTTGATATAATTGTGAAGGATTCAACTGCTTTCGAGTGGCAACTTTACTGCTTCAGTTAAACAATAGATCAATGCATAAGTGATATATAAAGAGTACTCAGGACTGAGTCAATGAAAACTTAAGGAAATGATGATAAATAATAGCAAGTCAGTTTATATATCTAATATTTAAAATAAAACAGTACTTAGGTATAAATTTTGTTATTAACTAATATTAGTTAGAAAGATTTAATAAACGCCTACTATTAAAATGTGATTATATACTAATTACTGTTATAGAAAAATATACATCCATATAGAGTAATTTTGATTTTTATGCAATTATGATGTAATTCAATTTGAAGATTTGTGGTGTCAATAAATTCCAGATCGACCCGTATACCAAGAGAAGGAGTGACGACCGACGTCATTATCATGCGTCCTAGACAGAGAAAAGTGATTGCTGCTCGGAGTGTGCCCCCGGTCAATAAGTTCATTGAGAAGGGCGTCGTGCTCAGAGGCCACACGTAACGAAGTCGCCTGATTCCCCCGATATTGATGCGGCTGATGATGCTGTGGCTGCTGCGACTGCTGCCGGTCGCGGTGGTGCAGCAAGGGCGACACAACCTGCGGATGGTACTGCGACTGCGGAAAGTAGCTGCCAGGGTGATCGTGGTAGTCGTGGTGATTGTGGTGATGGTTGGTAGCTCCCCCCGTGGTGGGGTAGTAGTGGTCCTCAAGTCCCCCGTCCAGCCAGGCCGAGTGAGGCGGCTCGTAAGAGAGGTGCTGCGAGGCGAGCAGCGTGGGCGGCCGGCCCGGCGGCAGCGGGGCCGAGTGTTGCAGATGGTTGTTGGCCAAATTACCGCCCCCGCTGCTGCTGCTGTAGTGGGGGTAGTGGTTGCGCAGAATCGAAGCCGGCTGATAGCGCGACGAGTAGGGACTGCCCATTTGGTGCTGCAGCTGCGTGTGCGACTTGCTCGGCGATCCCCCGGTGAACACCGAGGGCGAATCGGGCGCCACGTAGGCTACAACCCCGCCGGGCATGGAGGACACCCGCTGGTGCCCCAGACCCGGCGTTGGCGGCGGGGGGTAAGAGTTGAACCGGGAGTATTGTTGTTGTTGAGATGTTGTGGAGGAGTTGTGCGCGTCTTCCCTACTCACTAAAGCGACCTCGGTCGTGGTGGTGGTGGTGTTGGTGTTGTTGACGGCCAGGGAGGAGCGTGGGTTGCCGAGCCGATCGTCCTGGAAACAGGTGTTGACACCGATGCTAACCATGCGGGGCTTGGGACGTTCGTCGAAAGAGCCGGCAGCGTTGTTCTGCCCGGGTAAGAGTGGAGGACTGGGCTCTGGCAGGAGATTTACCTGCACCGTCTAATAGAATAGGAAAAAGTGCGCGCTAATATTATTGATTTGTTTGAAAGGAATATTATATAAACAATAAAGAATATTGGTTCAAATAATTATTAAATACGATTTAATGGCTGATCACCATAATAAATGTTTTTATCGTACATTTAAATGAATTTTTGTTTATCATTTATATGATCGTGATGTATTCATGCATGGGCATAGATTCAATCAAAATACTATATATTCATTTTTTTATTTCGGCTCTTGTAATCTTTGTCGATCTCTAGCTTTCTAGTCTCCATAGCAACTATATAGTCGTCCTACTATTTTAACAACATTAAAATAATGTTGATGATTTTCTCAATAAGACTTAATGACTTGTTATTTAATAATTTTTTACGTGTAAGTTTTTTGCTTTATATAATAGTATGCTTTTCCTGATTCTCATTTCTAGGGTTATAGTGTTTTTTTATATTGTTATTTTCTTTAAGTTGTTTAGTATAAATTATAAATTAAATTATTACTCCATCTATTCAGTTCTTAATTTACTAAGACCTTTAATTCTTTTTCTTTATAAGAAGTATTACTTAGAAATGTTTTCTTAATTCAAGAGTTTCTATGCTTTGTTAATGCTCGACTATTTGCCATGAGCATGTTTCATTCAAGAAAGCTACCGACAAAACATTATATTGATTTTTCTAATTATATTAAAATGTTATAGTTATAAGTCAGTGGCGTGTGCAGGGAGTAGGATCCATGGGTTCCGGAACTCCCCCTGTAGTTGCTCCCCTGTTTATATACATTTAATTCCCCGATTGATTTAATTTATTTCAACGATACAATTTATTTAAAATAATATTTTTATAATAAAAAATACATTTTATTCATTAATATAATTCGCATGTTTTTATACTTATATGCTTTGTGTTTAAAAAATATATACTAACGCTTGTTTTTATATTAACTACAAAATTAATGTTTTAAAAAAGATCTAAAATAGCGCCCTATTTTCTCATTTTGGAACCCCGCTTGCCTTAATTCCTGCACACGCCCCTGTGAGTGTTATAGTAAAATGTATTATGATATGTTATCATACACTTCCATCAAATAAAGCAAATATTTATAACAAATGGCGGAACAATTGCAACACATTGAAAATGTTGCATCATTAATTTAAGTGGAATACGCAGCTTAAAACGTATTTGTATGTTTTAATTATAGCTAATGTAGCCTACATATATCAATGTCCTTTATTATATTTTGTATATCTAAATATTTTATTAGAAATATAATACTTCGAGAAATTAGGTATAGTAAATAACAACTTCTTAGTTATTTTTTTTATTATTTCTTTAATTATTCAATGGCTTAATTAAAGAATAATCATTCAATATAAGTACTGAATAGTAAAATGAGTGTGTATACTATAAGTAGGTCATATAAGTAGGTCATATGATTATGCTAACTCACTTTCAGAACATCTGAAATGCATTTTTCAATTCAGTTCATCAAATGCAGTACTATACGGACTTCATTGTACTTTTGCACATTTACTTAAATAATATGTATTTTAATTAATGTAAATTACATTTTTATAATGTTAAACTTGTTTAACGCATGTATGACAATATTATATCAATATCATGTCATACATATATTATTATTATTATTTCATATCAACATCACTAACCTATTCATTATCACTATATAGTGGGCCAATTTATAATGATATAATTTTCTGACCTAACGTTCATTTATTTAAAATAGCATATATATTAATCATTTGATAAACCAAAAACATTTGCCTTATCACTTGGAAATTGATTTGTTTAGGTGATTACGCACGTATAGTATTAATATTGACAAATAATATCAATAATCAATAGTTATTGTATTTATTGATTAGAGTTAATATTCAGTAGGTACAACCGATGCATTCCCTATGTAAAGTTTTTAATAAATTCAATAACTTATTTTATTCATACTATAGCGAGATCTAAAATAAAATGTTTTCTCTCAAATTGCGATTTCATTGATATTTCACTTTTTGTAAATTGATTGGAAATGGGATGCGAAAAGTTTGTAGAAATATATATTACATCATGTTGTGCTGTATACCATACTATTATTAATGTATTCTCTCGTTACCAGTTAGTGATGCAATGAATAATTATGGATTTTACCGCACTATAGTTTGAAATAAAAACCATACCTTATTTTTACAATTATTAGACAAAAATAAGTCTTTAAATGTAGCTCTTATATTTATCTATTGAACAAGGTCCTGTGTGTTAACTTATACATTGTCTGTTACATTATATAGTAGTAAAGAACATAGTTCGGTGAGTTACCTATACAATATGTATAGGTATATTTCAATACTTCACAGAGTTATAGTGGCGGTTATAACAAATGTTGACTAGAACAAAATTCTTCCCCATTTTTAAAATCACAAAACCATTCTCACCATTTTCATTAAACTCCCGGTTTCGGCGCCCCTACGTCTGCACTGTATAATATGTTATTCTCTATGCAGGAACTATTTAATAGAAATAGTACGTTCTTGTTAGGAAAAATATTAAGTGTTTTAAATAAGAGAAAATTATCGGCAATAATATAATTGAAACATATTATATAATAATTCTAGTAACACTAATTATTAAAAGAAAACCTCTACAATTAATGCTTCTTTTATAGATTTGAAATAATGTATTTAAAGTAATGTCTACATAAATGTTTTCAAAAAATTATCAAGGGGAGTAAAATATATTCTCCGCTTAGATAATTTTTGTCTACTGGATGTTATTTTAATTAGGAATATCAATTCTTTTCATGGAGGATACATTTGTTTAATTTAATATCCTATAGGAGTCTTTTAACCGGAGTTTAAATTAATAAATGTCCTACTTAAATTAAATATTTTTAATCCTTAATTACGCAGACCTAATGTTAAACAAACAAATTTGGTCGGTATTGATTTATTGAAGTGACGCATTTTTATTTTCACAAAACACAGTTCTATTATGTATGTTCTATATATGTTATATAACCCATTAGAGTTTAAATTTAGATTCATTATACCGTGATTTATTATTATAGAAATTGTATTTCACATTTCACAATACAAAATATAAAAGTTACATAATCCAATTTCAAAAGTGGAGGAAATCGGATAATATCTCGCACAGCAAATGAAATTTTGGCTCCCTACTTCAATATCCATTCATACTGTTTTACGAAAATTTAAAACAGTAAACAAACTTCGTGTGTCAACAGTAACCTGACCTTTGGCCCAATATTATTAGGCCATCGTCAACTGTTAAAACACTCGGATAATTACGATAAACTGTCCTTTACGTTTAGTTATATTTGTCGTAGTACTATTTGCTGCCAATATTCAAGTGAAAACGACACAGAACTCATCAATAGTTCTCTGGTATTCTTTAAATTGGATTATTCTAATGCTTTTCTTAGTACATGCATCAAATCTTTAATTTCTCGTCTTCAAAGTATTTTAAACGGCTTCCTTAATACAGCGAAAACATCTCCGAAGTCCTCTCTAAGCTTCACTGGCTTCCTATCCGAAACCGCATAATCTACAAACATTGTTGATTATGTTTGCCTCTGAATATCTATTTAATAACATTCATATACCAACAGCTTCGTCCTCACTTCCTCTATCTCTCCGTTCCAAAGACACACCAAGACTTTAACAATCTATATCGCGGTTTATATCCTTCTCGGTTTATGCACTTCGGTCCTGCAGCAAACTGCCTCATAAAATTAGATCGGAAGGAAATTTTCCTAGTTTTCAAAAAACTCTTGAAAACTTAGCTATTTCCATAATTTTTTCTTCTCTCTCCCACATGTTCTCCAACTTTTTGTCACCCCTTTTACTGCTTCTCTGACTTTGAATGTATTTTATACAGTTTTGTCATTATTAGACTATACAATACAATAATTATAATTTACCAGAATGGAGATTTATGCCCGTTAGTTATGAGACGCATGTAGATATTACTGAAGTAAATCAAACGCCTACAATACATGTCCATCCATCAGAAACAGTACATTTTGACCATTAATGTTTTCTGAGTTTTCTTTCCTTAACTTCGGCAAGGTTGTCATCACTGGACGATATTTATGAGTGATATTCGACGTATAATAGCTATAGCTTCAATTTAACATCTTCACGTGTGACATTGACGTATTTCGTAACAGAATTTTGTGTTACCGATAATGAAGTTCAAAATCAATCTACGATATTTATATTAAACATAATATTATAGTTTAATATGTATAAAATATAAGTATACATATGTTATTATATTATTATACATTATATGTAAAATGTCAAAAAATGTAGAGCGATATTACTTTTTTGGTTTTTACTAAAATTGAAAAGTCATTCTCTTTTAATTCATCAGTTTTAACCAATTATAAAAAAAAGTTCAATTAATTTTATAGAATTCTCAATACAAAAAAATGGGCAATATATTTTATTTAGTGGCATTATTGCTGTATTACTTTTTCAGTTTTTTATTTCAGTATATTTAACATATTAATATTTAATTTTAATATATAGTGGCAGAAGTATTCTATAATTGAGAGTTTAACCATATCTGAAAATGTAATTTAATTACCTTTTTTAAGATTTTTTAAGCAATAAAGCGTTTATAAAAATATAACATCTAAGCAATAAATACGGTACGCGTGTCTTACAGGTATAAATCGATTAATTTATAAGTAATACAATTTCCATGAAAATATATAACAAAAATTTAGAAATTATAACAAAACTATCAGTGCAGTGGATAAGTATTTCAAACAAAATGTGTAAATTCAAATTTAAACTCAATGTTAAGTGATTATTTTATTATACCAATTAGTCGCTTTAAAAATCAAACAATTGTCCAATATAGTATGTATGTATTGTATATGTATATATAAATGTAATTTTGTATCCTTTTCAAAAAAGTTTTGTTAATATACAAATGGAAACAACATAATAATTAGCGAACTGTTTTTTTAATGTAATGTATATTAACTTTAAAAAAAACAGTCTGCAAATATGTTAGTAAATATTTCCTCAAATTGCGTTGTCATGGTATTAAAGGTAAATACTTCTCCTTAAAATTAGCGACGAATTACGACGCATGGAAGTTAATGAAAAAAAATGTTTGCATTATTTGTTACAATGTTTTCTCAACTAAATATTTGTTTTTGACTGTATTTGCCTCAGTTCATATTTATAAAATGCAGAAATATAGGGGAATAGTCACCAAATTGTTTGCTTCGATAAAATGTATGCATCAATATTTTAGTTCTATTACACATAATATATAATTATAAATAATATTTATATTGGCCGGAACAAGAGTATATGAAAATACAAAGAAAGACGATGCACTGCCAAAATGATTGAAGCTTCTTTATATAAACACAATTATATATTGCTTAATTCAAATTAATTGACAGATAAGATATTATCTCCAATCTTCTACATATTAAATATTCCAATCATCTAATAAAACATATTCCCTTCGCTTATTTTTCCGTAATTAATAAATTTCATTTCAATGTGTAGGCGATCGATACATTATGTTTACGTGTTCATCTTTGAAAAATTGATGTAATCGATGAAATTATCAAAATTGGCACGAGTATTTAAAGTTACATGTTATATCTAGTCGGAAGTAAATATGGCGGCTTCTCTCTGTTTTACAAAAACACCCATCATCCTTTGTGGACAAATAATAAGCCATCTTGTGAAACTGACATATCACAGTTTCGGTCAGTCTGTATTATGGTGTCAAGGGCGTCTTCAAAAATATATTCAAGCATATTTTAACTGATACGAAGTAAAAATACGAATATATGGAAGAAAAAACCTTTCGGTTAAATTATTTGTAGGAAATAAAATTAATGTTTTTAGAGTGTCAATTATTCCTATAAAATTATACTTTTCACACATTTTTAAAACAGATATAAATATTAAAGTTAGTCGTCGAGTCAAGACATATACTCGTATAAGAATAATAGTCTGCCAGTGATAAGGTTAAAACGTTTCCTATCTTTCCAAATCAACCGGTTACAAACCGCATTGCAATACCCGGCTCAACAATATGTTATAGTATACATAGTAAATACCTTCAAAAGACAAATTATTTGCTAACTTTTTAAAAGGGTGATGTGTTTGAACCAACCTGTTAAAAAATAACTAGCCTAACAAGGCTAACATTTGGAAGAAGTGAATATAACATTCTTTGTGGACATCAAGGATTCTTTGGGCATCAAGCCTTTATTAATCTGGCTACACCCTCTCCCCTTGGCCCTTGAAAATTTAAAAATTTTGAAAAATAGAGGCAAAAAATCTACGAATTAATATTTTTTTCTTTGAATTATATATTTTTTATAACTGATTTAAAATGTTAAATTGTCATCCTAAAATCTGAAAGTATCTATTCATTTAAATGTCGTTTATGGTTCATATATATCGTATATATAATATATACTGCAGTTTTTTTTTGGAATTCTTAATTGCCTGCGTATGTGGGGCGCATTTCCCCACAACTGTTGGTGGGCGATGAAGGTCGCTTAAATTAAATAATTCCAAAAAAAGAATACCTTGTATCGCTGAGACTGTCGTTTTGTTTTCTTCCAATTTTTAAGATCTTGACGTCGCCGCCTGTAGTAGGTATAAGAAGTTATGTAATAGAATAATGATTAATTAGTCGTATTTTATAACAACAATATATTGTATATGTCGATATTACAATTAGAATAACTGGGAACGAATGTGTAAAGTAGAAGCGTTTTAGTTTGTTAACGTAAAACAATTTATATTTTTATTAAAATATATAGGGCTTCAAAATATTAAAACTGTCAGTGCATTGTAATTTTTTGAAAAACTAAAAATATATAAAAATCATTAATAAAAATAGTATTTATTAAATCCAGTATATTTAAATTTTAAATGTTTTAAAAGATTCTCCATTTGTATTTTACAAATTATGCAAAAAAATTAAAATTGAGGCATTTTACAGGTAGTAATAGAGTTTAAAATAACAAGTGACATATGGCAAGTAGCAAATAATGACATTTTCCTTTTTTTTCTATATTTAAATATGTAAAACAATATTTTAAAAACAGGATTAAACTTCAATTTACGAAGAACATTTAATATTATTTGATATAAATAATTTTTCAAACTAAACAGTATAATTGTATTTAGTCTTTCAGGCATAATTTTTTGTATTTTCAATATTTAATTTGCATAACGAAATCTTTAATAGTAAAACAGATTAGTCTAGACAAATTATCCGAGAAATCATCTCTAATCTAGCGGCTTATATCCATGCATTTTTTATATATATTTTAGTAAATTATCGCATTTCATGAACGGTTGAATATTTCGGCTGCAGTGTTTATTTCATTTTGTGTAGGTCTCAATATTTCTTTTTGTTTCATTTTATGTGCGGATAAGTATTTTAGTCGTTTTATATTGTTATGCCCGTTTATTAAATATTATTAATTTATAATATTATTTTATTTTGCCTGTTTGTGAACCAAAACATCCACGTGCGACTAAATTTGGCATATTTTTAAAACATATATCTGGTACATCTTTCAAGTAACGAATAATTGTTGAAAGGATGTACACTAACATTTAAATGGAATTTATTAAGGACTGTATTAGACTAATTTAGAATAATAGATTTATTCAATTTTTAAAATGCAAAGGTAAATACAAATTAAAAAGTAAATCTATATTTAATTTAAAATGTTCATTTTAGTTTAATAAATTTAAAGACAAAAAGTTATTATTTATATTTATCAATCATTCAAATAATTATGAATATTTAACATATTTTAAATTGTAAAGAATTCGATGAATATAGTCCTATAGAAAATTGCAAATGTTTTATAAAATTATAAAATGTAAAATATTAAATTTTAAACCTGAAAGAATGATAAGTTGATAGAGTTATATAATGCGGTTTTACTGTCACACCTACATTTAAAAAATTTAGAAAAGAATATAAATAATTGATGATAATGAACGATTATTTCCGAAAAAGTCGTTACCCCAGAAATAATCCATATTTTCTATTACTTATATATATAGACCGCAAAATCAAGAAAATAACTAAACTAAAAGCAGACGGGCAATTATCATTATTTTTCTCAATTATAATTTTGAACAGTGCGCCAAATTGTTGTTTATCTTCTGCTTGTTTGCTTGCAGTATATGCAATAGTCGCGCTTAGTATGCCATCAGATGAAGGCTTCCATGCTGCTAGCGCTTTATTAGAGAGATGGAAATTGAAGTTTAATGCTGTAGCTATTTAGAGTACTACATGTCAATTCGGCAGTGCGAGATAAATTGGAAACACTGACTATTACCGTAAATGTACAATATTATAAAATTTTGTTCAATTTTGATTTATTTATGTTGTTTTATTTAAGTAAAACAGATAATCTGTCCTTTTAAATAAATCGATAATTACAGAACGACATATAAAAACAGAACCCATATGTTAATTGGATTTCCTTAAATATATATATGTTTATAAACAGAGTTTCTTTTACCATTTTTATTCAATATTACTAACTAGTCTGCTAGGATAAAATCCCTTTCGATACCACTTTGGTTGTATTTGGTAGATAGTTTGCCTAGTTATCACATATTCTGTAACAATCGCAAACGAGTTGTTTACCATTTCTCTTTGTAGGTTTAAAGATGTAGAACTAGGCTAATAAAGAGAGAATATGTATTTAAACTTTCAGTACTTTTACTACATATAACAACATAAGTTTTTTTTATGTTATTGAACAGTTAATATAATTTTGTATTCTTTTTTATTCCGAAATTAATTTCGCTGAGTAATGTTTCGCTATATAATATAAATGACATGAAATTAAAATACATGTAAATAGTGTGATACAATTTGTACCGGTTATGATTGAATTTCGAATAATAAAAAAAGTATTTCATTCATGAGATGTATACATTATACCACGAGAAGTTCCACTCACCATGAGATGTACCACGAAATAACGAGAATCAGGAACAAAACAATGAAAGTGATCACGATTCCCGCCACAGTTAGAGTGCGATCGAGAAATTGTCTTCGCATTTCTTCAAAAAGAAAAAAAGTATTTATTTACATAATTGAAAAAAGATAACTAACTCCCAACGAGTAAGTGTAACGATATATATATATATATATATATGTAAACAATCAATCTACCAAGTTTAGTTTTGAATTTAGAAAAACCTGTTAAAAAAATCCACTATATTACAAAAAATATTTTAAAAGATGACATAGATATTTTTGATTGAAAACAGTTTTGAATTCAAAGCAAGAGTGTAATATATATATATATGTATATATGCCGCACGCACACCGTGAAGTGAAACTATATACATAAGAAACTGTTTAACTTGTATGAGACATATAGTGAGGAAAAGTGGGATGAATCTCCATGGGAACAGCTCTCTATAGATTTAATTTATAACTATATTATTTAAAGATTTAAGGGTTGTACACCCACCGAATTCACAATAAAAAAGGAAGACATTGATTTTGTGGCACAACATATATTCTTATCTTGTTATAAATGTTATTCAATTTAAGAACAATATTTTGTGCCACAGAATAATTTGTTCACATTTTGAATGTATTTTTCTATGTATTATACTACAAACATATATATAAATTTTCAATTAATGTGTCATAGTGGTTTTAGTGTGAATTTTAACTTGCTGCTTTGTTGCGTCGAGCCGCGTCGCATCAAATTAAGTTTAGCAGACTACAGAAATCGGCACCAGAAAACAATTATTTATTAATTTTAGCTAGGCATATTTTGATAAGTTACAAATAGATAAGTTGGTTTGTTTTACGGTTTAATGGAATACTCCTGTGATCACTGTGCGACTATATTATAATTACTAAAGTCATTGGCTACATCATTATCTCTTTTTTTTGCCTTTAAACTATACTGAATCTAACTCCAATTAAAGGGCATTTATAAATATTGTTCCTGCTCGTATAATATTGTGCTCAATTTTAATAACTATAACAGTTTTAAAGATAGGTTATTTCTGAATGTTTTAATATTATTCGACGAATAAAATTAAGATTATCAAACATTTTTTCCTAGCGCCGCGTTCCATTGAAATGTAAGCCGCTCAATTTAGAGAAAAATCTTAATAATTACTCAAATTTGTCAAATTAATTCATCAAAAGTTCATTAATTCAATATGATTACTCTTTTTATACAGTTTTCTGAAGGGTGCAGTTTTCTGCGTTATCTCACAATTAAATTCAATTTAATACGTGTTAATTATACTGACAGCTTTAATTAATACACTTTTATGCCTACTCCTTTTTATTGTCCTATAAATGGAATAGAATTGCATCAAATATAATATATGACAATTATTTTAAAATATTTCTTCACTATTTACTAACGTATTTTAGACATCAATAAAACGTTTATACGACTGTATAATATATATATATATATATATATATATATTTGTTAATACACATTTATATTATTCATAAATATGTGCCTATGTGCCTGTCTCTACACATATAATATACCAATACTGTCTTAATTATTATTGTATTTTGATAATAACTATTAAGAATAAATGTGTTTATTCTTTAGAATCACATATTCCGCCTTTTGCATTAGAAACAGTTATAAACGGCGTATTGAACCCTCTCATTGGCCCATTGTTCTGGAAGCGATCGAAGCATAAAAGAAGAAGAAAAGTTAAGGCAGTATATTCTGATCAATATTTAAGATAGCAACTTGATGTTGACGTTTTTGAGATAGCGTTCCGAGAGTTAAATACGATAATATCAAGTATTAAGTAATCAGTATCAACCCATCAATAACTACTTCTTAGAAACGAATGTTACTATCCACAATATTCAATAATTTAAACGTATGAATTTCATAGAAACTGTGCATCGTCCTTTTTACTATCTTGTAAAAAACATTGGTCTTTATTATTTTTGAAACAATAAATGGTATGCAAAAGTTATCATAAATAAGGGATTACTGATAATATTAACCTTGATTCATGATGAATTAACAGAGATGTCAGTTGGACATTAACGGATATGTGTTGCTTACAGTATTTAAAGAATGTTATTTTAACTAATGCATTGTAATCTTCAATGAAAAATCCCTTTTATTTCCAATAATATTTATTCAACCTGGGA
>JAUZND010000179.1:0-14339 GCA_034780555.1 Coelogynopora nodosa | reverse complement strand
TTCTATGACGATATCTAATGTATCATAGCTTTATTACTTTATTTACTAGGTACATTAGGTTATTTATTTATACCTATGTAGCGGCTACTAATGACTAATAATCCTGCATGTGTTTGTGACTCTATCTTAACTGCTTACTGCTATTTCGCTTTATTGATTGTTTGCCTGCGTCAGCCAATAGGCTGTGCAGCGAGTTAGCTCATTTGATATATCTGTTCATGCTTAACGTTTTTGTTCATTGAATAAAGTAGTTGTCACTACAAGTACAATACTAATAGGATCATTTCCCATGCATGAAATAAGTAAGTGGAATGGTTATAT
Organism: Coelogynopora nodosa; assembly: GCA_034780555.1. Lineage (NCBI taxonomy): Eukaryota > Metazoa > Platyhelminthes > Proseriata > Coelogynoporidae > Coelogynopora > Coelogynopora nodosa. The sequence continues at coordinate 14,018 of JAUZND010000179.1, read as the reverse complement.
TTTATTATAATATACTTAATCATATTAAAATAATATGTTCTATAAGATAATTAAATTTCAACATAAATAACTACAAAGGTAAAAGGTACTAAAACTGTAAAAGACAAAATCAAAAGTAAAACAATGAACAGTATCATGTTTACATCATAAATAGTCAAATTAAATTCATATAAACTGTTAGTATATTTTGATACAAAATTTAATTTTTGTAACAAAAATAAAAAATACAATGCAAATCAAAATATTAATTAGATCTGATGGAAAGGAAAAATAATTAAATAAAACATACTTTCCACCATCTGTTTAGCGATGAGATAGACAAGGATTTATTATATAATAATTAATGTACTTAAACAAAAAATTATTAAAACCATTATTATTTGACTTTTAAATATCAGAGCCGTTAAAATGCACCATATTTTGTTGTTACAATACTTTAATTATTACCAGACATTTTGTCTAAATTGACAAAATATAATTAAAGCATTCATGAAATTGTTGTTAAGCATGAAAATTCTAAATTATTTGTAGTTAATACATAAGATACTTCACATGCGTAATATATTAGGTAACTAAACATGTCATAATATTATGTTTGCTTTTAGACAACTTTTATCAAATTATTTTATTGTTATATATATGCCGCTACCTATAAATACATATTTATATAAAGTTTAAAATGAAACAGATACACTGTCAGCTGCCCAATCTTATGAATCTTTGAATAAGAATCATAAAGGTAAAGTTGAATAAGTAGTAGAGAATTTATATAAATAAAATATCATTTTCATATAAAAATTATGACATCGATTATTTTTCAATAAGGTTAATTTTCAAAATTTATGAGCATATATAGGTATACTTTTTCAAATATCAGAAAATGCTGTGACAGTGATTTACTTCGAGAAGTCATAGTACAGAGCTTAACACATATATAATGTATAATTTTTTAATTACGCATTATTTAACCTATCGATATAGTTTTTATTTATTTAACAGCGAAAAAATAGGCTTTAAACCAAAATTAACAAAAACTGTAAATATACTTAGGACCAACACAACTATCAATAATATGATCCCATAATATAGATAAATATCACGCACATATATATGACGTGCTTAACCCTTCGTACGTGGACATTTTTTTAGAGTTTGCTACGTGGTGGGGAAATACCCCCCCCTATACTACATATACAATCAAGCTATAAGTATTATAAATGCTATTTGAGTATTATTTTAAATTGCTGGTTATTTTAGTAAAAATACTTTTATTATTGAAGTAAAATGGATATAATTATTTACGATAAGTTTATTTTTTCTATTAATGTTAATAGAAATAATAAATAATATAAATAATTAATATTTAAGCTCCTAATATCATCAGCAAGTATGAAAACCCAGGTGGGGTATAAAATGGATCAATAATAACATATTTTTCTGGTATGTAACAATATTTATTTTTTTTAATTTAAAATATAAATTTTAAAAATTTCTATAAAAAAAATATTTTAGCTACTGAGTAAAAAAAGTTAGGGTCATATACATTTTATACAGTATAATCCGCTTATTACAAGAACTTGCTTATAACAAGCAACCTTCCGTGGTCCCGACAAAATTTGTATCAAAATACATTACAGAAACCTCGCTTATAACAAGCAATCCGGCTATAATAAAAAGATTTTTCGGTCCCTACACATAATTACGCCTGCTTATAACAAGTATAGCTGTGTTTCCCATTGTCATCTCTCATTCACACAGCATAAAACAATGCAGAGTATTGATCAAGGCATAATTTATTGATTTATTATTACATACTTGCCATACAGCCAATCACAATAGACTGCATTAAACAGCGCCGAGTACATATTATATACATATAGTAGTTAAATATGTAATAAACCAAGATACGAAATATCACATTGCTCGTTTTTTATTGTTATGTGCATTTAATGATTACATAACATCAATTTTGTAGTACCTCGGATATAACACGTAAATTCTTACGGTCCCTTCAATCTTGTTATAAGCGAATTATACATAGCCAGGCGCCTACCTGCACCCTTCACGCACGAAGGGTTAAAAAAAGCATTACCACTTGAACAATCCTTGAATTTTCTAACGTCATCACACTCGCCTATAATATGATCAAATTTAATAAATGCCGGCATGTCCTTGCTGTATGAGGTCCTATAAATATTACCACATTTAAAAATTATATATATTTTATATTATAATGAAAAATTGAGATTATTCCAAATCTTACGTTTTAGTAATGAGTAGGTTGCATAGATATCTAGATATCATATATATATATATATGGTGGCTGGGTATATTAAAATCTCTAAAAAATGATGTGTAATTTTTCATTGATACAAAATTGCGATATATTTTACTAAATGTCCATAATATATAGATATATGAACACCGATAAAATACAATTTTTTAATAAAAACCTCTATAAATAATTTAATTTTTGCATCAATAGATTATGTAGATTCAAAAACCGCAAACCATCTGGCTATTTTTCAGACTAAAAGTGAGTTAATCGAGAATATAAAGACCGTGGATTATATCGTAACCATGACTTTCTATGTTTCAAAAACTGAATTATAAGTTTTTCCACAGAAAATATGATACTAAAATGAGTATGGGTGATACCAGAAGACAATAAACAACTTAATAAACTACCTAAATTATTATTACTGAAAAGAATTCAATGTTTAAAATAAATGGAATAAACGGTGAAATGGTTCATACAATTCTTAGGTATGGTTTGTTAAATTTTCATAAAATAAATAATATATACGTAAAAACATTTGACAAAATATTGACAAATACCCATACGACAGGATACGAATTAATATTTATTGTCAAGGCATTTACCTCAAATCTGATTACACTGTATATTTTGCATGTATTTGTTAATAAATCACAAACATGCTTTATTGTTAAATAAACATCAGCATTTAACAATTATGTTTACGGAAAATATTATACCACAACGAAGCAAGAAATAGAAAAGTGCGTATGATGCAACAAATAGTAAAGGTAATATGGTACAAAGATATGAAATTACATATTTAGATATTTGACTGCCAAATCTCTGCCAACTTTTCAATGTCATTCAAACTCATAGCAGCGATTCGACCATTAAGGATCTGGAAAATAATTAAAACATAAACCGTTTTATATAGATAACGCAAACAATAAGGGTGCTGGAGCCAAGGGGGCTTTAGATCCCACACAGGTTATTAGGGGCGCAAAAAGAGGACGAGAAGGACATACAAAGGACTTTATTGTATTGTAGACTGATCCACTTTTATCGGCATTTAATTTCACATCTGATGTATTATTTATGTTTTATTCGTGACTAAATAAACTGTTTGTGTCGACTCAATATTAATTGCAGAGAACTGAGCTAATTAGAGCAAAAATTATGTAATCTTAAAATTATTAAGTTTCATAAGTTTATATGATTGTTCGTAGTTAGTACTACTCAGTTAGCTTTTCATTCATATGTATTAACTCGATATTTCATTTTATTGGGTTTATTGTATTTATAGAATAAGGTATCTTTAATTGTTTTGAAGTAAATACATGTGATCAAACAGGTTTTCTTCATAAAATATACTTCATACAGTAAGTGATCTTGCTCTTCATCACGGTCGTCGTTGACTGCACGGCGCCTGGATGCGAGTTTTCTACCGGGGAATTGAACGCTGCCGCCGTTGTTGCTGTCTTCAATATCCAGGCGCTCAGCCACACCACCCCTATCAATGGCGCGCATTCATGAGGCCCGAAACTCACGTGCCTTTGCATTGACTTGGGCGTCGAAACAGACACATGGAATTCATTCATAAGACCCTGGGAGACTTTCCGCCTCGTATCTGGTATAAATGTCGCCTCTCCAACATGAGGTCCTTTGCAGTAATTTCTGTCACTAAGGGGCTCTTGCGCGCAGAACTATTCCACATCCACGAAAGTCGCGACGAACTCTTACGAGCCTTCGCTGCTCGTCTCGGGGCAAAGTAGAGACCTGCAGCTTCACGACTAGATCCCGGTGTAGTTGCGGTCAAGACGTCGTTACAGACTACACAGACGCTATAATCACTGACGTCCTCCTTGCGAGAATCGGAGATTAAGACTTCCATAGAGAGGCCCTAGGTGCAGAAGATATCCAGCAGATGTCGGTAAACGAAGTCTTCGCTTTCGTCGAGAACAAGGATAAAGCGCGCAATGCTCTTCCGTCCTCCTCGTCGACGTTGTCAGCAGTGTCGTCATTAAGTGAGTCGCCACATCACCTAAAACTCCACCATCTTCGCGGTGCTTTGCTGACCAGGCTAGACGTGCACCGCCGATTCACGCCAATTACAGGTCAAAGAAAGCTCCCTGCACCAGCTGTGGTAAACACTTATCTATTCACAGAAACTGCCCGGGGCTGGAATTCGCGTCCACATAAGCTATTGATCGATTGTTAGCGTGCTCAGTGACGCAGCCCACTTAAATAGTCTGCCGCAGAATCAAATGTCGTGGCTGCTGATCCTGCTGCATTAATCACCAGGCGTTAGCAAACAGTGCATCAACCAGCGGGTCGCAGAATCTACGTGCGAAACGCCAACTCCCACATTGACGCCCAGCGACAAAAGCCACACAGTGTCGCTCGGCATCACATCTTCAGTAAAGGCGAAATCTATGATCGCTCAGTGAATACTTGCGAGACGGATTCTCTCGCATATCTCGCTCGGGTTACATGCGGCGAACTTCTCGCCTATCACAATCTATGGCGCTTTCTTTGCCCGTTTCGAGGGTCACGCATCTGATGGCAGCATTATCACAAGCCGCGCGATGGTCTACGTCAGCGATATGATAAAGGGGTTCTTCTTGTCATACGAATAGATGCTGGACTTGGGAATTCTCAACTAATGCTTCCCAAAGGTATAAGATACGCTATGCAATATCGGCGGCGCTTCAGCTTCTTCATTAGCCACTACAACTCAGCCCCAAAGCAGTGCAGTGTCGGTATGTCCAGCGTCACGTCCCTTTGCTTGCACACCGGCGAAGAAGACTTGGCTTCTGGAGAGATACGGATTTTTGACATCCAATATTTGGCTAGATCGCTATCTTCCATGCATGTGGCCCTCCAATTGAGATTCAGACAGCTAAAGATGCACAACAGCGCAGCACAACTGGCGGCAGCACGTCCAAGAGGATCTGCTGGGTGATGAACCTCTTGTTCTCATTGAATAGGTTCCATACGGCGATCCTGTCACCAGGTGCCACCGCATCGTGGTCACATACAAGCACGACGGAACCCAATGCCGCACAGTTGATCTGTATCACCTTATTAAATATTGCAAATGGGAGACATTCGCATGAGCAGAATCACTATTCCACCTCGCGCATCGCATCCCTTGTCAAACGCTTCGACACCATCCTCTCGGACTTTCAGCGTAAAGAGCTCTGTGTTGACGACACTGTCTACTACGACGAGGACCTCGAGGAGCATTGGTGGCGAACAATTGATTTCCCCTCCCCTGTCGGCAGTGTTGACTTGATTCTAAATACAAGGAAGTTCCAGTTCGCGGGATTTCAAATAGCTCCACAAAGCCGCTGCCAAAGTATTTAGATGTCATTCGCGACTTTCCGACTCCAGCGTACACTACGGACACACGCAGTTGATTTAGCCATGCGAACCAGGTCGCCAACTACGCGCAATTTCGCGACATCGTGACGCCTTTCTAGCCCTTACTCGGTATTTCTTCTGGACACCAGATTTTTGACGTGTCCCAAACCACCTGCCTTCGTACTGACTGGTCTAAAAGTGGTATTGGTCTTATCCTGCTACAGCTGCACATGTCCTTCGGGAATGCCGGTCTGTTGCCCTAGCGGCTGGAAAGTAACGTTTGCTTGTTCACGTTTTCTCTCTTCGGCTCAGAAGCGGCATGCGCCGATTGAAGATACTGTCCCAGATCTCGGCAACTCAGTGCAATCGATAATGAGTATAATTACACACTGTTGCTACTACAATTCATTCTCCTTTTATCCTCACTACGAAAAGTGGTATACGTACATTTTTCAAGATTTTATATATTGTAAATGAACTAAATGGTGGACCGTCGAAATTCACGGAGAACATACAATTAAATTTTATCATGAACATACATTTTGAACAACAATAATAAGACGTGTCTAGCACATTAGAAATTATAACATATATTGCAATTATGTGAAATTTCGGAAAATCAAATTTAATAGAAGACACACTCAGTGAATAAATTTCACGACGGTTTGGTAAACATTTACTTATATTACTAATCAGATATACTCTGGAGAATATAAACTTTAATGTACAGAGTAGTAGACAATTAAAATGTTGTATTTTTATTCTATATTCATATTAAATAGATTCAATAAAACATTTTTTACATAAAACGACAACCTAAAATATGTAAATCATAAACATATAAGATGATCCCAAAATATACACTTAATACAACCAATTATACACTCGGTAAACATAAAATGTGGCTGTTGATGTTTCAATCATGAAGAATATTTGTCTTATATGTAACAAGGCTATTAATAGAATTCCTGCACACTTAATGCGTGTACGTAAGGTACTGTTTAACGCACGAGAGCTTAGTTCGATCAAAGATTTTCTGTTACTGCCGACTCTTCTACCATTTAACACGAAAGAGTTCTTACTATTATGAAAATATGACTGTAGAAATAGACTACCTATAACTAAACTGAAAAGACAATTTGAAGTAATTCTGCACAGGTAACGACGAAACGAAATTCCCAAAGTTGCCATATTGCACGGATATCAATCAACACAAAATGTTAAACAAAACAAGCTCAGCGTATTTGAAACAAACGAGGAATCAATACAGTTACAGGAGGAGACATCCATAAATTTGGTGGAGCACTAGGGCGAAGAATCAACGCCTCTGACTACAATTATGGAGGAAATACAGAAACGCCTATAGGATAAATTAAACTTGAAAGAGTTGAATCAGAAAGTACAAGACAAAATGATGTAATACATACCGTTCATTTATAATATATGTCATATTTTCTTCTATGATAGTAGTTACACAAAGTGTACGATTATATATATTTTGAAAGGTAGTTTCGTAAAAAATATAAATATTAAACGTATAAATTATTTATAAAATGTTGGATGCTTGTAGTGTTCGTTTTGTTCTATATCATCTTAACTATTTCCGATTGGTCTTATTAATGAATTTTCACCTTATTATTAAATTTGATTATTGTGTTTAAATTTTTTTTAGATGTTCCGCCATTTTGTTTATTTACATGTTAGACAACTTTTATCTTATTTTAGTGTTCAAAATGTCCTTTTGCAATATTATTTGGTTATACAAAACGTACCATTTGAATAATATTAAATTATTTATATTTTAAAATGTCGTTTCGTACAAAAATATTAATAAACGTTCTCCTAATGAATAAAATAAATTTTATTGGATGGTCTCTGTGATCTCAGTTTCAGTAAATTCAGTAAATTTCACAAATTCAGTACTCCTAGAGACATATTATTAATTTTTAGGGCATTGCTAAAAAATTCAGATATTTCATATATTCCTTGGCTTTTTTATTGATGTCTTCTAACAATGGTACAATTTTCAGTTTTCTTTCAATTTTTTGGGCCATCTATGCTTCATCAATTTAATTTGATTGTGAGCTGCTTTGACATTGACACTTAGTCTTCTCCAGTTCTTTCCTTATCAACTTCTTTTGTTTTGTAACAATATATGTTGGTAGTTTGCTCAGGTCATCGTAGCAAGCTCAAGAAGTTGAGAAGTAACTGGCAGATTTGATGTTGTCCAGCCTTTAACAGTCAAGCATGATTTTGACAGTTTGAGGGTTCAGTTAATACGCTTATAGTGCATAACATCTTTCATATTACTGAAAATTCGATCTACGGTACATCAGCATTGCCGTGTGGCAGCACAATAGTTGCCTGAGCCAATCTTATCAACGAAGAATATCCAGCAGCATTAGCCAAAGTTGTCCAATATGTTTTGACCAGACATCCACATAATTGTCCTTGGAGTGATAGTATCTAGTACCTGCAAGCTCCGAACTTCCAATTTCAAGGCGGATATTGAATCGATTGATATTGCGCCTGACAAGTTTGATGCCAATGTTTAGATTTAATTGCCAAAAGGGAAATAGCTCTGCAATTTTTGAACAGTTGTTATAAAAAAATATTACATTGCAACAATAGCTTTTATTTCGTCAAAGACACTTAAATCTACAACATTTCAAAATTTCGAGTAAAATAAACAATTAAAGTAACAATTGAAAAAATATGTCGGCATAAAAGATTGTATTTTTCGGGCATAAAAGATTGTATTTTTCGGACAAAATAAAAAAAGCTGACATTTTCGCGTCTGTTTTGAAAGAACTGTAAATTGTCTTAATTATTTCAAATTGTACATATAAGTGAATTTTCACAAAATTATTATGAAATTTAATCATTGCGTGTGTGTCTTTCCATTAATTTAGATGTTTCGCCATTTAGGTTATTTATAATATACAATGTAAATTATTTTTTTATATGTTAGATAACTAAGATTGATGGAATTACATACGTCCATTACTATAGGCTTAATCACAATAGTGACGAGTGTATTATTGGTTTTGTACATGCCAGTCTTCATAATTGCCTAACTTTAATATTGAGATGACATAAATCTGGTGCGACATCGCCAGTATATAAAATACAATAGTGAATTGGCATGTGTAGGCGAGACTTTACATATACGACCGTTCGTAGTGAGGATGGAAGCAGAATGAATTCTAGTAGCAACAGTGTCTCTAATTATACTAATTATCGGCAATTAAAAAGTGTAGGTGAGAGTACACTGAGCTGACGCAAGCTGGGTCACAATTCAAAGTGCATTTAAATTAAATTGTGGATAGTAGTCGAAAGTTCACTGAGTTGTAGAGAGCTGGGTCAGTAACTAGGTCAGCATTCAAGGTACATTCAAAGAATTTTTTAATCCAGAGTTCACACGCCTTTCAGTACTGCAGCAGAATCGACCCTTCCCATACTACTGACAGTTCTATACCATTATATCTTTAAAATTTACGAACCAGTTAACTGTGATCCAAAAGTGATAATGTATAATGTTAGGATGTACTAATGCAATAATAACATGGAATTCACCATGTAATACTAATGATGCACCTTTTAATCGTATTACAGCTGATGTAATAGAAAATCATACATAATAAAGATATAAATGTATAATAATATATAATATAAGTAATATTATTCTCAAAAATCAATAATCACACTATACAATTATTAGGTTAATATATCTATACTGACAGGCCACCAACAAAGCTTTCAAAACAATAAATGCATTTTTTCCTTAAATAAAAAAACACCACTTTGAGCACGGGACTCACTAAAAAAGTACGTCGAACAGCAAAGTGTACTATTTTAGATTAAGAGAACCTTAATAAGGGAAAAATTCCCAAAAATAACTGCCAATATTCGGTATTTCTGTATATTACGTAGGTATCGTAATAAATAGCATCAAAATAACGTTTATAATTTACAATATTCGGTTGCGTGATGTCCTTAAATTTAGAAAAGAAATATATATATATATGAAGCTGCATCATAAACCCATATAGTAGGCCTAATTCTCTTGTTCTGAATCTTTATAATCAGTTTGTCCATAATTCCAAAAAATGTAAAACAGACCGGAGTGAACAGCTACCTCACCTTCATGAAGTTAGTAACGATAGGGTCGACATCTCTTTCTTCAAAACGTGTCTGAAGATGTCTTTTAAGTAGAATTTGAAGCTTCTGACTAGCAGTTCGGGGAGGTTCTTTTACTAAGAGAACAACCTTTGAATTGTCCGTTATAGAATACTCCTTTAATGTACGGCTCGATTCTAAAAGTTTGAGTGAAAGAATAAAGTCAGTCAACACCCTGTAGTCGTCATTATGGAAATTTCATTCACACAACAGGTTGCTGCTATACTTTCACTAGAAAAAGAATAAGCCTCGCGTAACACGTTTTATTAATAAAAACAACTTCAATAAGCCATTTCGAATTGTTGGTTTGCTTAAAAATTGTCTTACACAAGTGTTCTTGTGGTTATTTTAATACATGCTTTAATATTATTAAAGCTATATTTAGCAACAATTTACCACCAAAGTTATTTCTAAAAAAATATCAAGGTGGTAAACATATACTTTTATAATTATATATGTAAATTTCTTGAGCTAGATTTCTCTCCATAATATAATAAATATCGCTTCTGTGATGTCATACAAATGATATCTGATTAGAAATAGACTTTCATTTTTGTATAATGCACATAAAAATGCTAACACACATTACATATATATACAATTTATGAACTATTTATACGCCCTAGGGAGTATAAAAGCTGTTTATTTTCCTCATAATATTGAATATCTCTCGCTAATGAATGTTAGAAAAGAAGGGGAAATATTTTTCATTCACTTCTAATAATAATTCAATGCCACACTATTTAACAAATTAAGAATAACAGGACTAGCTATATAAACACAATAAAATATAAGTTCTCAAATAAAGTTTTCTGGTTGGAAACTAATTGGGCTTGTAGTTAATTAATCTTTTTGTTGTGAGATACAAGTGTATAGATTCGTGATTGTACAATTGTAAAGACATATTTAGCTTTTGACATTACTCCAAGAATTTGAGAGTTTGAATAATTCTCACCAACTCTAGAACAAACAGACTGAGCAGGGAGATTCTTCAGTTCGTATATGCTGTACGTAATATACAATTATGTCTCTATTAGAAAATGTAAAAAATTCCGAGTAATATGTCATTGTTCAGTGTTTCCTCGCATTTTTTGAAATGATTTTTAGGACAATTTAAGAACATGTAAGTACAGCAAATACAAAATAAACGCCATTTGTTATTAAAAATTCATAAAAACATATTATTTAAAAAAAGTTAATGTATATATGATATTAAATTACATGTGTATTTACATAATTTAAAGCCTACACGTTTGACATTTTATCATGATAGTATGCATATTGATACATTATACTTTAATGCGGATGAGTATGAGCAAAGATGTAAAATGATATTTTTAAATATACAATGTTTCAATTCAATCAACTTTGAAATCTGTAATTAAAATAAATTATTTACCAACTTTGGAAATATAAGTACACATTAGGAAATTACTGGGTATTTATAACAAATTAAGTACAGTTTAATGTACTTTTTGTTCTTAGTTATATTAACTCAAAAATGAAGGATTTTTAAGTACATTTACTAGCAATTTATTCCAGATGTAAAACTAATAAAAAACGTACAATATATTAACGCATTATAATAGTAATTCATCAAAATGATGTAACACTAATATCAAAATACAGTGTCAATATAACTATGAAAATTCGAATGTTGGTTCATCGAGAATATTTTCTATCTACTTCAATCAATTAACCCTATTTTAATCTAGTGATAATCTAACAAAAAACGCATAACAAAAACATTTCCACTCACCAGACAAAATAGTTCCTTTATGAACCAATTTCTGGTTTTCCCTGGGAACACCACACTTCAACAAAACAATTTTATGAAGTTGGTCAATTGTACTGTCATCTGGAAGCTAAAACACAAAATATGAATATAAGAAATACTCCTTATTATGTAATATCATGCTGATACTACTCACCTCTATACATTGTTCAATTCCTTTCAAGGGTTTCACTTTAATTAACATTGAGAGATAAATCTAAAAATAAAATTGAAAATTACCAATTAAATTTTGTATTATTTTAAAGTATATCAGAACTTTAAAAAACTTTAGATTATGAGTCATCACACCTGCACACTACATCATTGTTAAAAAGTAATTATGAAAATGCAACAGTATGCACTAGTGTCAATATTTCTCCCACTACAATTAGTAAGTGATTGAAGCTTCAGAGCAAATAATTAATATATACATGTTATGCATAGCTATGGTACATACAGGTCAGGGAAAGTCAGGGAATTTAGAGATTTTTGAAAAGTGAGGGAAAGTAATGGAATTTCAGAAAATAATATATTAAAAAAAATTAAACATAAAATTAAACAAAAAGTAAGCCTACTTATTTCAACCAACTCTGGCTTTGTGATCCTGCATACAGAGCATGGATTGCAGAATGTACAGGATCAAAAGAAAAGCATATTGTAAATTGCGCAAGGATATATTTTTCAGTAATATGGGTGAAGTGGTCCTTAAAAGTCACTCAAAGTCTTGCAAACATGTCAAGTTATAAACTTCTGCAAAGGGTTCTTTCCAAATAAGCCAATTGTTTAATGTTCCACTTACTTCACTAAATGTCACATCACAAAATTCACTTTTGGACTTATCATAACTTCAAGTTTTTGGTTATAACATTTCGTATATATTTTGAATTACTTAGATACTGAATAATACATTGAATTATGTTCTATTTTGTATGTGTATATAACATGTTTTCTTTACAAGTATTTTCTTTTATAAAGCTATACTTATAACTTGTTTTAACTTTTAGTATAAGTTATTAGGGGTATGAGCAATAAAATGAATGATACACAATATTTGGTTTACCTCTATTTTTGTTATATTTATTATTTATGTTCATGTCAGTCAATACTTAGTTAGTATAATATAATATTATAATACTTCAGATTTTTTGTATTATAAAAAAACAAAGTATGGTATTTATGATTTTTACTGTCTTCAAAATAATATGCTTCACAATAACAAGCAAATGCCATGTTGGGATCACCCTTTATAATCTATTTTGTATTTTGAACTATAGGAAAGGAATGTGTAGGTGTTAACATCAGTGGCAGTGCAGGTAAAGACACATGCATGATAGTCAATAAGATTCAAATTAGAAATGTTTTCACTCTTATAATATCTGCTGGGCAAACTAATAAAGTGAGATACATATGCCCATAAGGAAAAGATTAAAGGTTGTTTCTGACACTGATCCTATTTTTAGTAAAGATAAGGTAATCAGAAGTATATTATTTCATAGTTAGCTATCGATCACTCAAGAATAATCACTCATTCCTGTAGCTCAAGATCAACTCTAATGTAGTAAAAATGTTCTCTCTGTCCAAGATATTTGCATGTTAGCTTAATTCATGGCTCAAGATTTACAACAATAGGCAGTTACTGAAAATACTATTGCTATTAAATTATTATTGGTAATTAATATATATCAATGAGTTCTTTTAATATGGATAACATTGTGAGGTCTCTTCAATTTAGTAATAGTAAGAAATTTGTGAAAACTAGTCAAACTGGAATGATCAAACCTCATAACAAGTCATGCTGGACATATTAAAACTTTAGGCAAAAATAATGTTTTTAAAATAGTTTGCCCCTCCTTTTATCTTTGATTCATTCAAGTTGAGCCTTGAGCTGGTTGGAAAACTCATTGTCATTACTACTGTGCTACAGTATATTAAAATAAAAAAATATGAGTATTTATATTTATACCATGGTTGCAGTAAAAAAACTGTTGAACAGGTGTAATAGTACATTTATAATATTTTTTACAGTAAAAAAATAACAATGATAATGTGCATTAATTTTATAGTATTTGAAAAGTATAATATTAAATTGATAATAATACATTTTGTTTGAACAGCAGAAAATTATGATATGTTGAGTTTTGGTAACTTTAAATTCTTCTTAAATGTAAGTTAGTTAGTGTTTTTTTTATATCTGCCATTTGGTACTAATTTAAAGAACTTTTTAAAAGCTTTTCAATCATGTTTATTATAAGCTATTACTATATTTAGGTCTATAAATATGTCTAAATCATGAATCATAAATCACAGTCGAAAATAACTTGTGGCTTCAATATAGTATATTTTGCCCCAGTAATGATATAAATATATAAATTGATATTGTAGAATTTATATCTGAAGAAATGAAAGCAATCAAAGGTATATATCCAAAGTTATTTAATTTTA
>JAUZND010000178.1:0-14339 GCA_034780555.1 Coelogynopora nodosa | reverse complement strand
TCATTACAAACAATAAATAAACAGATTTACTGTCACACAGGAGAAGGAACACAAAATAAGTCAATCATTTTTGATCAAGCTCGGTTCGAAGGGTTTCAAGTTGAGTTATTATTTTTTTTAAGTGGATTTCGATTGCCTTAATAGTTTCTACTTGGTTTGCATCCTTTTTTTTGGCTAAATCATTTGCATTTACGATTAGAGTTGCCAAATCGATCACTATACCAAAGGCAGCCACCACAGCACCCAAACTAGAAGCTACACGAACTGATTTAGATACCACTTCTACTGCTTTTGCTGCTTTAGATGCCACGTCTGCTGTTTTTGCTGCTTTAGATGCCACGTCTACTGCTTTAGCAGCATTCTGCAAAGTGTTTCCAATCACGACTCCAGCTTTAACTACATTAGCGGTTTGTTGAAGTGATCTGCCAACATTTTCAGCCAAAACACCCGGAAGGTTTTTTATTACAACATCCTTCATAGCTTTTATAGCAAGGTATTCATTATATATCTCGTAAAGATCACACAATTTAACCTGTTGAATATTCAAACGTTCTGTGGCTTCTTTGAGCTTCTTCTTCGTCGTAAAATAGTCAGCTATATTTGCGCCAGCACCTACGCCTGAGGCTACTCCAGCAACGACACCTCCTGCGGCTATCAATGGAACTGCTACTGGAGCTGCAACAACAGCTGCCACGATAAATCCAGCAAATGCAACACCTCCGGCTGGTATACCAACAGACGATGTTACAATTTTCGCAATGCGAGCATTTTTACAAATTTCATTTATCTTGACGATGTATCCCTGCATGTCTTCCAAATCTTTTTTGCAAGTATCGACTGCTACTGTACAACCTTTCTTTAAGAAAATTTTCATAATCACTCGTTGCTTTTTCATTTTTTGCACTTCTTCTGGAGTTTCAGGACATTTATAAATACCTTCGAGGTTATTTCCTTTCAAGTGCAAAACATCATTACAATCAGGATGTGGACACATTATATGAGGACGATCCACTTTGCACAACTTTTTAAACATCCAACAATCTTTGCAAATACTTGAAGTAAAACACGAAGAAAACATAATTTCAATACAATTGAAACATGTAACATGTCTCTTACTGCATGGAACCATGCAACGACGATTTGTTGACCGTTCAAACTGTTCTTGGCATGTTGGGCAAGTTGAATCCATTGTCAAAATTAAATAGAATTAATTGTAAAGATATCTTAATATCCCGAATAGAAAGGCGTTTAATCAACTACACAAAAGTAAAACGTTGATATTGTAGTACATATAGAAAGACGAATAACCTTTTGTACAAAACGATTAATGTCACAACAACTGTTTCAGGATCTACCAGCAAAGCATCAACATAAACTGGAGTGAAGTTCTGATATGAAATCTAATATATTTATACATGTTTACACATAGTTAAAAATAGATACACCCAGTTACGTACATAGTTAGGGACAGTAGACATTATATACTTTTTGTGTCATATTTGTACTGTAATTTTGTGATTGACGTAAAACTGAATAGTGTTATGGTTTATAATATATTATTATATATTTATTTAGAGCCAAATGCCGTAATAATTGTATATTTCCAGCATCGAATAAATATAGTTTTATTTTAATTATTACCAACTTTTATATACCATTAGAAGACTGCTATATGTGCATTGTTGTTTATACCTATTTTCAATTGATAAAACGACTTTTATTTTAAATTAACCTCTTTCAAGTTAAACTGATAAATGTTCACTCGTTTCGTTACGGCAGGTTGCTCCAGTAAACTTGAAACAATCCGTGGAGCAAAGTATTGAATTTTTTTAAATAACTGATTTGTTGATATTTGTATGAACCGAACAAAAAAACAAAAATGGATATCAATAATAACAATTTTCACCCATTATTGAATTATATGTGACGACTGAAATAAGATATAAACATTGTCATTTAGAACTAATAAAACACAATTATTGAAATCACAATAAACTTGATGTTCTACAAAAATAAAAATAGGCAATATACGTATGTTATTTATTATTTTATTTATATTTGATCCATTTTTTAAACAATTTATTATTTTATTCAAATGTTAAACCTTTAAAATAATCAATAATATATTCCAATCAAAAGAATTTTCAAGTAAGAAATAACTATAAATAATAACAATATTATTTATTTAAAGTATATTATGCTCAAAATAAACAATTCATTCAATGTAGTTATAGACCTATGTGAATACTATGTGAATATTATCGTACTATTAATGTAATATTAATTATTATCACTAATGCAATTGGCACAATCGTTACCATACAATAAGGTATATGTTCCGAACTATTAACATTGCGTTTACAACTTAAAATATAAAAATGTAGTTTATTTATAAGCATTATGTAAATAAATACTAATTACTAATTAATAAAAAACATGCTCATTTCTTAAATTAAATAGATAACTTGATAATGGTCAAAATGATGGTTTCGTAAATTTTTGACTTTATTAAAATTAATTTGGTTCAATGTAATAAAACCAATGGCCCATTAGGTCGCTCTGTTGCTGCTGTCACTGACGTACGAATGAGAGACTGTGTTAGACTTGATCATACAGACCACATTGTTGTCCACACAAACAATAAAAAGAAGCCCCATTGCGCTGGACAGTTTTGTAAAACACAGTGTATAACTGAGTGTCAAAAGTTTATCTGTTGGTCTAGTTAAGGGCTATTTAAGGGCTAGTTAAGGGCTAGTTAAGGGCTATTTAAGGGCCAGTTAAGGGCTAGTTAAGGGCTAGTTAAGGGCTATTTAAGGGCTAGTTAAGGGCTAGTTGGTCTAGCTAAGTACCATAGTGTAAAATAAGAACACTTCATTTATAATAACAGTCTAATGACAGTTTCTTTATTGTTTCCTATTTTCCAATTCATGTTTACTAACAATGTACATATTGTTGTACTAATATATACCTAGAGTATACTATTGTCCGGCCACATCATGTTTTGTGTTGTTACAATATTCTTTATAATAAATACTTCATTGTCTTCAGTTCCTTGTTCGATAAGCTTATTTACAATAGTAAAATAAACAAAAATATAAATAAGAATTTTAACCAGGCATGAAAGGGTTTAATTAGAAATGAAGAAGATATACTTCATTTTTAAACGCAAATTGTTTGGGGCCATTGAACCCGAAACAATCACAAACAGAGTATTTAAAATCAATCATACAGGGTTAAGTACCAAAAGAAAAAACATAATTGTTTTGAGAACTAGAGTGATATTTTTAGAATGATATATACTACTTAAACTTTTATATGCTAATATTAGCCTAAAATGACAACTCAACCGTCAGATATAGGAAAAATATATAACCTCCACCTACAGGGGGTAAAATTGATGTTTATTTTTGAGTATTTTTTCTGACTATTACTGATAGATGTATCGCCATGGATATATAGTGCAGTGGAGGGATTACTACTATATATTACTACTTTCTGAAACAAATTTCGGGACAGCGATTTTAAAAATTGTTCTTGAATTTGTTGTCGCTTATAAAAAGTTCATTTGTTTTTCTATATTGAAAACAATTTACTGTATATAATTTTACTTCTGTGCTGGTTAAATCTGTTTTTGATCAGTATATTAGAGACATATTCAGGATTAGATTTAATGTCTACAATAGATTTAAATTGCAAAGCTTGCAGACGACGATGTGTACCGTTAACAAATCCACGATGCATGGTGCCCTGCAGTAAGTTGCATGATACTAGCCTCAAATGTATTGTCGATATGTTTGCTTCACCTCTTCCTGAGAGTTTTTACGAAGACTGTTGGATGTTTTGAGACTTGTGCAGTGTGAATCGTCCTCATATTACCTGTCCATATCCTAATTGTGGTGATGTTTTACATTTAATAGGAGATAGCACTGAAGAAATTCATGGATTTCCTGAAACTCAAAACGGTTGGGAAATAGTTGAAAATGAGAGGCTGTGTATTTCCGGTAATTTAAAGAATAGATGTGCGTACGCAATCACGTTGTGCGAAATAAAATGTGAAAGAATTGAATAAATACATCATCAAATTAAAGGATTTTTTTTTAAATTCTAGCTACAAAAACTGGCATATCGGGCGTCGGGGGTCTTGGTGTGGTCTTGTTGGGCTTATTCGAGGTATAATGCAGACCAAAAGAAGAGAACAGGCTCTAGGCTCTATGAATTGCGGCGGAAAAGACTGTCAAATTTGCACTCCATGGTGGTGGTTTTATTCGAGCTGGATTTGCAATGGTAGGTCTCACAGGAGATTTAGCAGAAGCAGCAGTAAATGGATAACCTATTCAATTCGTGTGGTTTCTATAATAGGAGCAGTACTTTCTGGCTTAGGAGTTGTGGCTGATGGGGTAATTATTGGCGTAAATATTTGGAATTTTAAAAATAAAGCAAAACAATCAGAAGCTATTGAGCAGCTCCAAAAGCACTTACATAAAATGTTGGACCAAATTGAGAAGATTCAAACTCGTTTAAACGAAGAAATTGAGATTGAATTACACTGATTGACTTTTTTTGTTTTTCTTATGTGACAATAAATGTGTTTCTTTATTATTTCTGATGTTTCATCTGACATTTGTGATTATATGACAAAGCACCAATTCACTTACACTGATTGATATATTTTGTTCATTATTCACCATGTTCTCATTTTACAATAACTTTTATTAATAATAATTGTGATACTTTATGTTAATACTTTTTAATAATATACCTATAAATATTATAAAGAAAACAATAAGATAGGTACTTAGGTAAAATTAATTAAACGCAAATAAACTAAACATTCGTTTCAAATGTATGTTAATGATATATGCAAAAACTTCTTTTCTAAAATCAATTAACTGGTTAGTTGTCGCTGAGATGAGGGAATGTTTTATATTAATATTTTATTCATTGAAGTTTATTTACTAATGTTTTCAGTTCCTTGAATAATTTCAACGATTATCGATTAACGATTATAGTTCGCCAAACCTAATATAAACGTATTATGCATTATTTAGAAACTTTTAAAGGTTTCGGATAATTAATTTCAACAATAAAATAGTACTATATTATGGTAGTTGAGAGAATTATGAACATTGTTTTTTATTGTTTTTTATAGTCAATATTTTTTATGCTCATTATAACGGCTCACATAAGAAATTTAGAATAATTAACCCAGATAATTAAATATTGTTAAGTTATATTTCAAGTTATTTGACGCTAACAATGATAGTAATATTTTAAGATTTAAAGATTAATAATTTAACAATAAAACTATTTTTAAAAGACATAACAAATTTCAATCTTTTTCATGTAGGCTATACAGTATATTCATACATTTTCTTGCTAATTTTAATGCATCAGAAGCAAACAGATTTCTTCCCTTGTATATGATATACATATATGGCAAAACTCTTACCCTCATGAGTTATTGGGGATAAAAATACATTAGACAGGCCAATCTGAAAATAATAATACGAAAATCCTAAATGCAGAAAAATTCAGCAAAAACAAAATACACGATTATAATATAACTGGAATTACATTTAGAAAAACTGTTGTACTTTTTAATTATGAATTCTTCGATATTGTGTTGATCACATCACCTTGTAAATTTAACTACAAAAAACTATTATTATATTATAATTATGAAAGTATTCTTCAGATCTTTTAGATTATTACAGAATTTAGTTATGTTACAATTTGAATGACTTATATAATTAAATGTTCAACTTTAATTCTTATTCATCAAACTAAGTTTTGACCATTTATAATGTTATGCAAAGTATTTATGTAATAACTATTAATTAAATAATGAAATTGCATAAGTGACAAAATACTATCAGTTTTATTTTTTTGGAAAACATTTTATTTGATTTTAACGGTCTAAATTAATAGTTTTACATGTTTCTAAAATATATAAGTGGGAGGAGTCAACAATTTGCAAGGTACATGTATTTCGATTTCTAATCGTGTGCAGAGGACAAAGTCGTGTCGGTGATCAATTTTATCTGTTTTTAACAGTCTAATTCTTTTTATGCATTAGCATTGTCAACGGCTTGCAGTCTTTTATTGACGTAGGTATATGGTATAGTTTGCACACATTCCAAGACCTAATCGTGTCTGAACTCTGAAGTACCAATTTACAGTTATTTATAGATGTTCGAATATTTTACAGTAACTTGACACAATCAGTGGAAAATATGTGGTGTGATGGAAATTCACCACATACATTTCAGTAACATTAGTTTCTATTTTAAGAACAAATGGAAAAGTTATAAATTCTAAATAATAATTTCCAATTTTTTTTATTTGAAAAAACATTTAGTTTTTAACCTTATGTTCATTTGAGCAGTTGTGGAGCGAAACAAATTTTGATATAACATGATAGAAATAATTAGTCACTATACATAATACACAGAAAACCATTTCTATAATCTTAAAATATTGTATGTGTCGGTATATTTATCTGACCCTTAAGTTAGCTCCATTATAGGGACACAATCACTCGACCTACAATATCAAAATCTTTTCAGCTTTAAAGGGACATAATCCTAAAATCGATGGCTATCGCAAAAACTATTAATAACAATAACAATGGTAATGCCGGTAACAAGTTGCAGATCATTTTAATTATTACAAAATAAAACCTATTTATTTGAAACAACAACCTCTCGCTAACCCCCTACCCCCCCCTTCCCCCTACCCCTGCAACCCTACCCCCCTACCCTTCTACCTCCTATAGGACTAATTCATTGCTCAATTCGTATAATTGCACTACAAAATAACTAATCGTTTTTATGATAAAAAGTCGTAGTTATTGCGCAGATTTAAAGACTTGAGATCATATGGTTTTTATTGAATTTTTTTATTGCCGTGTTTTACATTATAGATTTGGATTAGCCAAAATTGGAATAGGCAAAACCCTTACCTACATGAGTACAAATTACATATATTAAATTTCATTATTGCAGTTGAGGGATTTCAATAACAAAACATATCTTAATAGATATTGAAAGATTGTATTGACATTACGCAATATATGTGATTACTATTTTTATATAATATTTCTTTTTATTTATCTTTCTAGAATGCCTAGAGTTGAATCATCACCTATAAAGGTTATTGGTTATTGCTTTGATTCTTTTGGATTAATTCCAGATTACGTTATGCCAAGTGAGAATACCTGTGTAAGTAATAGACATACTATACATTTGTTTAATTGTAGAATATTGTAAAATTATATTAATTTATTAATCTTGAGAAATATTATTCAAGTATATGTATCTGAAAAGTAGGTATAGTATATATAAATATAATTGTATTGTTTCCAAAAAGGCACATTTTTTCGTGCATTTAGAAAATATGGAAAAATTATATATAATTTTGCGAAAATTGAAATTTGTTCATTTTTGTACAGATTATGTATTTTGATTATGATACTTTTCTATTTAACAAAGCTCAATTTTTGTCAGACCGTTACATTGGCAAGTGTTAACATAGAATTAGCTTCATTTATTGACTATGAATCAAGGATGCCGGTCGTTAAGTAAAAAGAAATTTCAACTATCCCAGCTCATACGCCATAATATAAGGTATAAGAAATATTCCTTATTTGAATAGCTAATAGATTGAATAAAGTTAAGATGTTGTTTTTTATAGTTGTTCATTGTTTAATTGTTTGCAGTTGTTCATAATTTCCAAATTTTGTTTTATTTTATGTTATAATTTTGTTATGCGTTCTTTGGAAAAGTTGCGCAGTATTTTACTATTTGATTGAGATACTGGAAACTTGTTTCGAAGCTTTATTTTTATTACGGTCTACGAGGGATATTACTTGTTTTGCAAATACCAGACTCTTTTTGGCTGAATATAAACGAGGGACAATCGCTACATTACAAAGATCAGTGCTATATTTTTGTTAAATGTTTACGACGAAATATATTGTTCCTCAGATATCAGTGCATCTCTGTTTTTATCAATGGAATTGCTTCTCTCAATGTGATTCGAATACAATAAATATTAGTAATTTTGTTACTTTGGAGCATAAGGTAAGTCATGATCTAAAACCTTGTGCAATATTTATAATTATATGGATGTATTTTGTTGAGAATAAAGATAATACCCGTATTACGATTTTATAATTTGTTATACTTTATCCAAATATGAGTAAAATAATCAAATAATTCGCGATCTTTACGTATATCAATTTTCAAATTAATCAGACTATGTAAACTATAATTAGTTATAGTATATATTATATACTTATTTATTTAACAGTGTAAAAAGATTTGTTATCCAAGGATTAGTGTTTACTTATTATCCTATTATACAATGTTAATTCGTTGCAAAAGTCGTAGCACAGAAATATAATAAATCGTCTTTTTGCAAATCTCGTAGTTATTGCACAAAACTTAGACCTCAGGTGCAAAAAGACGTAAAGTGCAATAAAAACGTATGGGAGGTCTAAATCACAAAAATACGATATTTGTGGTAAAAAATAAAACTCAGTGTTGATAGTAGACCTATGTTAGCTGCTACTTCTGTATGTATATTGATCTTAAGTGTTTTGTTGTTTAGTTTTAATATGTGGTTACTTCTAAATTAAAATCATGGATTTTGTTTATTTGTGCAGTCTTCTTTTATTTATTGATTAAGGTTATTTATTGATTTGCAAAAAAGTATTTGTTTTGTAGAGCGTGCAGATAGTCGTAATGCCAATCAAACGTATCACCTCTGTATCAACCCCCAACCATCCTACCCCCTACTCCCCTACCCCCCTACCCCCCGACCCCGACCCCGCTACCCCCTCTCCCCCTAACACGTTGGAACATAACAAACAATAAATAATTAAATTTATTTGCAAATATAAGAATGAAACAAAATATGGGTTACGTGAATAAGTGATGATAAATCTGGGTTACATCGTATAATCGGAAAAGTAAACAGTTGAAACATCACATAAAATAAACAATCTAATTTACTGTAACGCAGGAGGACGAAATCAGTGAATGTCAATAAAATCAAAGTCAATCTCTGCAACTGAGAACTGTGTTTGAATGCCTTCAAGGTGAGTTAGTATATGGTTTAAGTGAGTTTTGACCGTCTTAATAATTTCTATCTGCTTTGCATCTCTTTTGTTAGCTTTATCCTTTGCATTTACGATTAGAGTTGCGCTATTAATCACAATACCTAATACAGGAATTACGGCAGCTAAGCTAGAACCTACCAATAGTGCGTTAGATATCACTTTTAGAAGTGTTTCGTCAATGTGCATACTACCTTTTCTTTGTTGGGAAAATCTGCCAACATTTTCAGCAAACACTCCTGGCAGTTTATTTTTTACTACATCCTTCATAGCTTCTATAACAAAATATTCATTACACATATCGTACAGATGACATAGTTCAACTTGACGCAAATTCAAACGCTCTAATACTTCATTGATTTTCTTTTTCGTCGCGAAATAGTCAGTTAGACTTGCGGCACCAGCTCCAACCGCGGTTACTCCAGAAATTACACCTCCTGAGATCATCATTGGAACTCCTACTGGAGCTGCTAATCCAAGAGAAACAGCTGTTATGACAGTTCCAATAACAGTTACAATCCCAGCATTAATACTAACAACCGATGCTGAAATTTTAGCTTTGCGAGCAATATCACAAATAGTATTTATCTCGTCGATGTATCTATCCATGTCTTTCACGTCTTTTATGCAAGTACTGACTGCTACCTTAGAATTATTCATTAAAGCAGCTCTCATATCCAGTCGTTTTTCTTCTAGTCTGAATCGATCTTCACGAGTTGCTGGATATTTATAAATACCTTCGAGGTTATCTCCTGTTAGATGTAAAACATCACCACAATCAGGAAATGGACAGGTTATGTGAGGACGACCAACTTTGCACGAGTTTCCAAGCATCCAACAATCTTTGCGAAAACCTTCAGAAAGAGGAGCAGTAAACGTAAATTCAATACAGCTGAAGCAAATCATATGTCTCTTAGTGCAGGGAACTATGCACCGTGGATTAGCTGACCGTTCAAACTGTTTTCCGCAATTCAGGCAATTTGGTTCCATCGTTGAAATTAAATAGAATTGTAAAGGGAACTTAATATCCCGAATAAAAAGCCAAAACTTACACAAAAGTAAAAAGTTACAGATTGTAATAAATATAGAAAAACGAATATAATTTTGTCAAATTTTTGTTCAAGAAAAACTGACACATATAATAATCTGTAGTGGAGTACGGAGTTGAAAATCTGCATATCTTATATATCTTATACGTGCATAGCTACACATACTTCAATATAGCTACACATGACACAGTAACGCAGAGTTACACAGAGTTATATAGAGTTACATACAGTAGTCGATGTATATTATATAGATATATATTGTAGATGCATATATGTTATAGTATTATCCTGTTATTCTGTGCATGCCTAAAAGCTAAATAATTTCATATATTTTATTATTTTATAATATATATTTTATTATTTTATAATATATATTTTTCAATAAATATAATAATATTAAATTAATCGTTAGTAGTATGGAACGTGTATATCTACCATCTTGTCCATAAAGATGGCATAATTTGATTTTTATACAAAAATTGCAAAAATATATGATTAATGGATTTTGTATTACATTTATTTAACTAATATTCACATTTATGGAAGAACAAATACAGGATTGATCAAAATTGTTCAAAACAATGTCTTACTTAAGTTTTTAAAATAAATATATGTCAGTATTTTGTAGGCCTTTCTTTGGCTTCTAGAACTGCTGAAATCCTGCTGGGCATTGAACTCACCAAGCGAGAAGAGTATTCCACGGAGATCTCTGTGCACCAAACTTGTTTTACCTGGTCTATGAGGTCCTGCGTCGATGTTGGCTTGTGTGCGCTGACCTTCCTTTTCACAATAGGCCAGCAGTTTTAGATGGGATTGAGATCCGGAGAACTGCCAGGCCACGGGATGAGGCTGATGCCCTGCTCTTCAATCCAAGTTTTGACGGTCCGTGCTGTGTGGCAAGGGGCACCATCCTTCTGAAAGTGGGTGCAATTATGCATCTTCATGAATATTGGGAGCTTCTCCTTCAAGATTCTGAGATAGACGGCTGCATTGATTGTTGTGTTTTGTGGCATGAACCATAGGCCACCTCTTCCTCAGCCTGAAATAGCGCCCTAGATCATTCCTGACGGAGATTTATTGACCCTGGGGATGGTGTATGGTTGTTTGTATCGCTCTCCAACGGGGCGTCTGACAGGGCTGCTGAATGAATAGAACTGTTTAATGATTGTTTCGTCAGTAAACATTGTAGAACGTCATTGTACCGCAGTCCAGTCTTTGAATCTCTTTACAAATGCAAACCTGTCCGATTCTTATGTTCTTAGCTCAGAGTCGAGGCTTAAACGCAGGGTGGTACGAACAGAGTTTGAAGTTCTGTTGGAGTCGCTGGCGGATGGTTCTATGGCTGACTGTCACTTGTTCCGGAAGTTCAGACTTGATATGGGTTGAAATCCAGGTGGGATCGTTAACTACCATCCTCCGCATTATTCGGTCCGTTTGTGGGGTGGTGCAACGTGGTGCTACAAGTGATTTTTTGTAACATTATGATTCAGTGTCTTTGTATCTTTTCAGTGATCTCGAAGCAGCCGATTGACAGACATTCAATTTGACAGCTATTTCACTTTGATTAATGCCTTCATTGTGCAAGGCAACAATTTG
The DNA here is from genome assembly GCA_034780555.1 of Coelogynopora nodosa. Taxonomy (NCBI): domain Eukaryota; kingdom Metazoa; phylum Platyhelminthes; order Proseriata; family Coelogynoporidae; genus Coelogynopora; species Coelogynopora nodosa. The sequence continues at coordinate 2,576 of JAUZND010000178.1, read as the reverse complement.
TGCAACGCGATCGATTGTTAAATTTCGTAGTTTCAAAATGACTAAAACTGCCATATAAACATAAAAACACCTAATAAATACCATGTAATGACCTTGATTTATATTCGCTGTTGATTTATATTGGCTGTTAGCCATATTACGAACTAATCATTCAATATCAATGCGCTAAACAGAATAACACGACGTGCTAATAACGAAATAACTGTCAGTGACATAGACATTTTTATAATTTTAAATTTTATGTTTTAATTATGCTATCTTTATGGCCAGGATGGTACTACTTTATATATGACTCGATATTTTACTGCGAATTTTAAGAAAATCAACACTATATTAAAACATTCAATAATAATCGATTAAATGAATAAATTTCTAGCCTATGGTGTTGTAATATTTATAGTATCATAGGTTGATATGCACCATAAAAATATCTTTAACATTTAAGATCTTAACGAAGCAAGCCTTAATCGTACTATTTCAAGGAGTTCCGATATGTTTGTCGCATATTGGCAATTGGTCAAAAGAAAACCCTACTCATATAACTTGTCTGCAGGAAACAATGTTATAAATTTACATTACCCATTAAGATTAGTCATGTAACTATCTTTAACTAGGCATTAGTTTGAAGGCCATACTATAGAATTAGGAAATAACACGGTAAACAATATTACTTTGAATCATTCATAAAATTAATAATTTAAAATATCATTTGAATGCTTTATATCCGTATCGTAAGATTACAATAACTCCATTTGAAAAATAAAACCTATGATTGAGGGAGAAACTTCTGTTACTGGTATTATATTATCTGTTTGTATAACAGGCTTTATAACATGATATCATTTGATTTTTTTATTAATACAAATAATGATAATTGATTTTCAAGCAATTTAAATATTTTTTTAATCTCCACTCTAATTTAAGTCTAAAATTTGCCTTGATGTGAAAGATATTATTCATTCAAAAGAGAAAATAAAACTATACGAACTTAACAGCTCATGTCAGTAAACAATGTTTGGGAAAAAAAGGTTTATGTTGACAAATGGCTGATAAACTATTATTGCAACATTTTATTTTTATATCAGGGTTATATTTCGATTTAGTGGTTTATTATGATAACATGACAATTGTTTATATAGTCCATAAACATTTTACAATAATTAGTGTAGAGAGGAAAAAAGGAATAATATATTGCAAATTAGTAATAGAGTAATTCTAGCTAAAAGATTTATTTGTATATATAATATATATCTTAAAGGATAGTGATCACATAAAAAATATCAATTAATGATAATATATAAATTTAGTTTATAATATATGAGTGAAAAATTAGACAAACATCACAATTAATAATTGATTTATAACAATTAATTTAATTTAATACAAATGATTTATAACAAAGTATAGATATTTATTTGTATTGTAATTTATATAATACGACTTCATATTCCCATATTTCAATTGAGTTATTTCAGTAGTTTTATAATTATATTTTTTAATATATAATTATATTTTTTATAATTTATAATTTGCAGTCGACTTGTTTCTGACCTTCATTATTTCATATTAATTTATTAGCCACCAAAAACATATATATAGATGTAGTAGCTCATACATTAAAGTTTAACTTAATTAAAAATACTTTTAAATCTTCTCTCCTATCTGTTTTTTAATTATATTTTTGCAGTTCCGTTATCTATAACATCTATCGATGATTTCTTTATTAATATTGTACCATATAATAACATAAAATTCTTTGATAACAAAATGAAGAACTCGTCGATTAAAACCGCTTATAAATTATGCCATTTACTATTTAATTATTTTATTTTAAATAAAATTAAAGCTTCCTTTAAATTCTGCCATTCATTCCTTTTTACAATTATATATTTTGCAGTTTTTATATCTATATATAATTGACGGCTTCTTTATTTAAATTATACTGCATACAGTGCTATTATAACAAAACGAATATCTCAGTGACCTTCGTCAAAAACGATAGGAGAAATATATCGGATGAGAATGAAGATGACATAGATATATAGAGGATCATAAATATTTACTGAATTAAATATGAAGAGTAATAAGGACAGGGAGAGTTCAAGTAATCGAGTCGTAAAAAGGAAAGGATATGAGAAAAACGAGTATGTGGGTGTATAGGTATAACAAATGGAAACATTGAAAATATATTTTTCCGTTAATTAGGCTATTTTTGGGAAGAAAATGGAATGTCAGGAATCATACAGTAATCAAATTATGTCATTAACATTTCTAAATGAATATAAACTAATGCAGGTGGGTTAAGCTCTTAAAATAAACTTAATATCTTCTCGTTTAATTAAATTGCAATTTTCTATATAATATGTCTTGAAGCACAATATATTCGAGTTCTGTTTCTTCATTGCAATAGGGTTGTCATATCAAACATAAAAGGTGTTGTAGGATTATGCCTCTGTACCTATTTATTGATTCATAAGTTAATAAGTTATTGATAATAATTAATTACCTTATCTATTTAAATTTGAAATTGTTAAATATTGATGTTTCAACTTACTTTATATTCAAGTGTGAAACTT